>JXCR01132106.1:85999-155472 GCA_002079205.1 Phalaenopsis hybrid cultivar
TGTTTGTGTGTGTGTGTGTGTGTGTGTGTCTATATATATATATATATTATCCTATTTTTTTTTCGTTTAAAATACATTAATCCTTAGCCATTCATAATGAACTATAACTATTTAATTCTAACAACTTCATCTATTTAATACATGTATAAATAAACTTTTTTAATTTCTCTTACTAAATTTAATTAATAAATATGTATTTATCTATTCTCAAAATCTAAAATATCTTCATTTAGTTTAATCATATTTAAATATGTCAAATAAAGAATCTCGCATGAAACCTAGCCTGGATTGCTCCTTTTAGTGTTTTGTCCTAGACATGATTTCTAGTTTGCTTGTTATCACTTTATTTGAGGGGTTGCTTGGTTGAGTGAATTAGTGAAGTATAATAATTTTTTTACGGGAATTTGAGAAAATTATTTGTTTGAAATGAAAATTTGCAAATACAATATAAAGTTTGAATGTGAAGTTTACACGAAAATTTATTTGGCTGAATTAAGAATTTGATCGATTTGACCGAATTTAAATTACATCATTCATGTAAAATATTATAGGCAAGTCACCGCAGCTTGCCGCCTCCACCAGATGCCGACACTAGCTAACTACAGTCGGCAGCCGTTGTCGCAGCATGCAATCGATAACCACTCCACCCCCCCACTCCGCCCGTCCATCGCATCCATCGCCACCGCTAAACCATTGTTCGCATGCCGCTGACGATTGCCGTCAGTTATCACCGGTCGTCACCGCTCACGGTCACCACACACCTGTTCGCCTTCATCGCACACATCCCACAATCGTCGCTCCCTGCCACCCCTGCTAGCCCATTTCCCGCCCGCACCGCTTTTTACCCAAATAAACACATTGTCTTCAATCAACTTCGAACCAAATAAAAGAGAAGCAAAGTCCAATGTTTATTTTACAATGAACCAAACAACTCAAAAATACATAAAATATATTTTAATCATATTACTCTACGAATATTTGACATTTCATTTCATTTTCAAACTGCCCCTAAAATATAAATGACTGGGAGCTTGCCCCAACAATTCATCCCTTTATCTTGCATGCACGACCTGAATACACAACGATGTATGAAAGCTTGCAATGCAGGACCGCTCAAACCTACTCCTTGCTTACTGTTGTTTGAGCAATCTTTGCCTTCACCCTTCTCATGTAGAAGAGATCAGACCTATTTCGAATCGAAGTTGCTTACTAAGACGATTCCGCAGCTTGATCTTTTGTAGAATAGCATCCCACCNATTGAATTTTTATCATCGAGTAAGAATAAATGTTGAAAATATATTCTTCGATTATTAGTAACCTAAAATCCAAAAAGTATATTAGATTCGTGGGTACTTGTGTATTCTTTTCCTACGTAGTCTTCATAAATATATGGATTATGTTTTAAGATATGTAAGTTTGACAAAATTAAATTTTTATTAATATGCAATTTATGTGCACCGGTGTCGAGTAAAATTGAACATTTATTTTCAAGAGAAATATAATATCCAGATAATAATAATTGATTATTACTATATTCTTTTAGGCGTGTAATGGTTGACTTTGTTCTAGTTAGATTGTTAGGGTAAGTAATTTCAAGAGATCTTCTTGGTTGGATACTTAATGTATTCCAATTATCAATATAATCTAGCTGTGGATATCTTCTACTTCCTAGACTTGAATTTTCACCAAAGTCAAATAGAAGATTTGAAGTAGGTGGAGTTATTTTTAACTCATCTATTTCCTCAGATTGGATTGTATGTCGTATATACAAAAATAATGAATCTAAATGTATGGCGTCTTTATGTGGCTTAAATGTTATAGTGTTATGTTGATTATTATATGCATAGGCAATTTGAAAGCTAATGTTATATACAACGCTTCCTTCTCTTTGTTTTATTTTATCAAGTTTATGGCATAGTGTTAATGATTTGTCTAAGTGTTTATCATTAATATTTACAACATAATTAGGGTGTAGATTAAACAAAAGTGTTTGATAGCATAAATTTCCTTGTATTACTCCTAATAAGGCATCTTTTCTTGAATGATTAATTTTGTTATCATAAATCCATGTTGTAGTAGGACTATCTATGCCTTTCTAAAATAAGCTTTTATTAGTATTTAAATTCCTCTAAAGAAGATGTGTTTATATTTTTAAGGATTTTTTATATTTTGTAGATCTTGTCGTTTTATTTGTTGATTATATAAAGGAATTCAAGTTCTTCCTTCATTATTTATTATGTTTATAGGATGTTTTTGTTGTCTANTTTGGAAGATGAAACTCTTCTTAAATTTTTACCCAAGAAAGTATCTGATGCTGTAGAAATTATTTATTTTATAATTAAGCATTGGAATATATTTATAAAAATATTTCAAACTTATCCCGAAGAAAAAGAAGGAAATATTTCTCTAATTCAATTAAAAATTAGTAGTGAACCATACATTCCAAAATATAAATCCATTGGAATTTCATTTTAGTGAAATAAAGTTAAAGAATTATATCAAATATACATAGAAAGAAAGAAGATGAATATATCTAATATATGGGTTTATTATTGTTCTAAAAACTTATTTATTTATAGCCATGGTAACAAAGCCACTCAAGAAATACACGAAGCTATGTATAAAAAGTGGTACTCCATTCTAAATAAAAATAATATATCTGCTAGCAAAGTTGTAAGGGAATCATTTTGTTAGAAGCTCCAACAAAAGGAAAAGATACATAAACGCATGTATTGTCAAAAAAGAGATACAATACAAGAAAAACAAGATAGACTAGAAGCCAGAAGTATGTTAGAAAGATTCTCTGAATTATGAAGAAATTTATTTGAAGACAGCTGGAAAGAGCAAAAAGTCAACTTATAAAAGATTCTCTGAATTATTTCAAGACAGCTGGAAAGAAAATAAGTCCAAGTGGAGCATATTTTCAGGACCCACTCAGAAATAAAGAAAAGGTTGATGTAAGCAGTGACGCAAAACTGCTCAATTGCTAAGGTTTTAAAGAATTTTTTCCTAGGATAAAGTCATGTGTTTGTATATAAGGTGGAATCATTAATTTTTTGCATACAGTTCTATCATTANGGATTCTTCAGATAATGTAATATGTCTTTCGTATTCAATATTATTATCATTAATTATATTAGATTAATGGTTTTCTAACATTAATCAGGATATAGGTATTCATCTATTTCATGATCAGAATAAATAATTTTTATAATATTTTCTTCAATATCAGATAATTCGTATAATTCTTCTTTGTTGTCTACTTCTAATAAATCAAAAATAGGTTGAAGATTAGATTCATTGTCCTCATTTATTAAATTTAGATTCAAGAATATATAAAATTACAATTCCCAAATTAATAAAACATCAAGAATNTGATTCTTCAGATAATGTAATATGTTTTTCGTATTCGATATTATTATCATTAATTATATTAGATTAATGGTTTTCTGACATTAACCAGGATATAGGTATTCATCTATTTCATGATCAGAATAAATGATTTTTATAATATTTTCTTCAGTATCAGATAATTCGTATAATTCTTCTTTGTTGTCTATTTCTAATAAATCAAAAATAGGTTGAAGATTAGATTCATCGTCCTCATTTATTAAATTTAGATTCAAGAATATATAAAATTACAATTCCCAAATTAATAAAACATCAAGAATTTGCATCATCTCTATTCAATCAATCTTTCTCAGAAAATCCTCTAGAATTCTAGAGAAAAGATGAACCTGTAAGAATTAGAGAACCAATTAATCCCAATCTCATTATTAGTGTAAGACCAATGAAATATACTATAGAAGATAAAAATGAATTCTAAATTCCATTACAAGAACTTCTAAAACTGAAATTAATAGAACCAAGAAAAAGTCCTCATAGCAGTCATGCCTTTTTGGTTAGAAATCATGCTGAACAACTCAACGGAAAAGCTGAATGGTAATAAATTATAAAAAACTCAATGAAAAAATAAAATTTGATGGATACTTCATACCCAATAAAGAAGTACTGATAAATCATATTAAAATTGCCAAATGGTTTTCAAAATTAGATTGTAAATCTGGTTTTTGGCAAATTATGATGCATCAAAATAGAAGAATTTACAGCATTTAGTACTCCGCATTGGCACTAACAATGGAATTTTATGTCATCCGATCTTAAAAATGCCCCACTAATATTTCAAAGGAGAATGGATAACATATTCTCTAAATTTTCTCATTTTTGTTTAATTTATGTAGATGATATATTAATATTCAGTATNGTTATGTCATTCGATCTTAAAAATGCCCCACAAATATTTCAAAGGAAAATGGATAACATATTCTCTAAATTTTCTCATTTTTGTTTAATTTATGTAGATGATATATTAATATTCAGTATNCATTAAAATTGCCAAATGGTTTTCAAAATTAGTTGTAAATCTGGTTTTTGGCAAATTATGATGCATCAAAATAGAAGAATTTACAGCATTTAGTACTCCGCATTNCTTAAAATATTTAGTACTTTGCATGGTCACTATCAATGGAATGTTATGTCATTCGGTCTTAAAAATGCCCCATAAATATTTCAAAGGAGAATGTATATCAAAGGAGAATGTATTTCAAAGGAGAATGAATTTTCTCATTTTTGTTTAATTTATGTAGATGATATATTAATATTGAGTGAAAACATTACTCAACACTTAAAGCATTTAACTCTGTTATCTCAGAAAGCTAAAATACATGGAATAACATTAAGTAAGAAAAAAGCAGTTTTTATCACGAACACTATATATTTTTTATGACTAATAATAGATAAAGGAACCATAGAATTACAAGATCATATCCTAACAAAAATAAATTATTTTAAAGATATAAATAATAAAAAAGGTTTACAATGACTCTTAGGATGCATTAATCACGCAGAAGCTTTCATAAAAAGCTTAGCAGAATTAAGAGTTCCGCTTCAAAAAAGTTAAGAAAAAATATGGCATGGAATTGGGATGAAAAAGATCAAAATACCTTACAAGAAATAAAAAATTTATGTAAACATCTACCAAAACTTCATTTGTCAATACCAGGAGATTATTTAATTATAGAAACTGATAGTTCTGGGAATGCATAAGGAGCTGTTCTTAAAGCACAAAGAAATGAGAAAGAATTCTCCGCAAATATGGCTCAGATATGTATACTCCCACTATACAGAATTATCATATTAACGAAAAAGAACTTTTAGCAATTAAAAAAGATATTTAAAAATTTGAAATATTCCTTAATCAAACTTTTTTAATCANCCAATACCAGGAGATTATTTAATTATAGAAACTGATAGTTCTGAGAATGCATAGGGAGCTGTTCTTAAAGCACAAAGAAATGAGAAAGAATTCTCTGCAAATATGGCTCAGATATGTATACTCCCACTATACAGAATTATCATATTAACAAAAAAGAACTTTTAGCAATTAAAAAAGATATTTAAAAATTTGAAATATTCCTTAATCAAACTTTTTTAATCAAAACTGATAACAAAACAACTATATCTTTTATTAAAGAAAAAAAATATAGATTCCTTACCAAATAAAAGATTAATTAGATGGCAAAGTTAGTTTTCAACTTAATCTTTTGAACTAGAATATATACAAGGAAGTAAAAATGCCTTGGCAGACATTTTATCTCGTGAATTATGTAGGAAATAGATCTATCACAAGATGAAAATATGGAATTATATGATAAAAATTTAGAAGAAGACATAATCCAATCCAGACCTAGCAAACTATCTTGAAGTATTGGTATTGCAGATATGGAAACTCGAATGCAAAAAATCTAATGGTGAAATAATAGTAAAGAATCTATAAAAATTAAAGATTACCATAAAGGGGAAATTAAAGAAGATGAATTAATATCTGTGTATGAATTAAGAAAGATCAGAGATTTTTCAAATCTAAAAAAATTAAAGAAGAATCTGCCTCTGAAGAAATAAAAGTATTACATAAGCTAAAAATTACTAAAGAAGTACCAATTTCCTCCAATTATGAACCCTCTTTTGCAAAAATACTACAAAATAAGGACATGAGTCCTAAAAAGAATATTTTAGAAATAACTAATGAATGAAAATAATTTTCTTATATAGCGAAAGAATTAATTCTCAGATATACTTTCATTCACATGGAAATTATCATGTCATATATATATATATATATAGATATATATATATATATATATATATGGAAATTTCGATCAAAAAATTATATCTAAATTATATAAATATGGAATTATAAGAATGATTTATTTGGAAGATGAAACTCTTCTTAAATTTTTACCTAAGAAAGTATCTGATGCTGTAGAAATTATTCATTTTATAATTAAGCATTGGAATATATTTATAAAAATATTTCAAACTTATTCCGAAGAAAAAAGAAGGAAATATTTCTCTAATTCAATTAAAAATTAGTAGCGAACCATACATTCCAAAATATAAATCCATTGGAATTTCATTTTAGTGAAATAAAGTTAAAGAATTATATCAANCAAGAAAGTATCTGATGCTGTAGAAATTATTTATTTTATAATTAAGCATTGGAATATATTTATAAAAATATTTCAAACTTATCCCGAAGAAAAAGAAGGAAATATTTCTCTAATTCAATTAAAAATTAGTAGTGAACCATACATTCCAAAATATAAATCCATTGGAATTTCATTTTAGTGAAATAAAGTTAAAGAATTATATCAAATATACATAGAAAGAAAGAAGATGAATATATCTAATATATGGGTTTATTATTGTTCTAAAAACTTATTTATTTATAGCCATGGTAACAAAGCCACTCAAGAAATACACGAAGCTATGTATAAAAAGTGGTACTCCATTCTAAATAAAAATAATATATCTGCTAGCAAAGTTGTAAGGGAATCATTTTGTTAGAAGCTCCAACAAAAGGAAAAGATACATAAACGCATGTATTGTCAAAAAAGAGATACNTGTAACAAAGTCACTAAAGAAATACACAAAGCTATGTATAAAAAGTGGTACTCCATTCTAAATAAAACTAATATATCTGCTAGCAAAGTTGTAAAGGAATCATTTTGTTAGAAGCTCCAACAAAAGGAAAAGATACATAAACGCATGTATTGTCAAAAAAGAGATACAATACAAGAAAAACAAGATAGACTAGAAGCCAGAAGTATGTTAGAAAGATTCTCTGAATTATGAAGAAATTTATTTGAAGACAGCTGGAAAGAGCAAAAAGTCAACTTATAAAAGATTCTCTGAATTATTTCAAGACAGCTGGAAAGAAAATAAGTCCAAGTAGAGCATATTTTCAGGACCCACTCAGAAATAAAGAAAAGGATGATGTAAGCAGTGACGCAAAACTGCTCAATTGCTAAGGTTTTAAAGAATTGTTTCCTAGGATAAAGTCATGTGTTTGTATATAAGGTGGAATCATTAATTTTTTGCATACAGTTCTATCACTANATCTTCTTAAATTTTTACCCAAGAAAGTATCTGATGTTGTAGAAATTTTTCATTTTATAATTAAGCATTAGATATATTTATAAAAATATCTCAAACTTATCCCAAAAAAAAGAAGAAAATATTTCTCTAATTCAATTAGGAATTAGTAGTGAACCATGCATTCCAAAATATAAACCCATTGGAATTTCATTTTAGAGAAATAAAGTTGAAGAATTATATTAAATATACATAGAAAGAAAGAAGATGGATATATCTAATATATGGGTTTATTATTGTTCTAAAAACTTATTTATTTATATCCATTGTAAACGAGCCACTCAAAAAATACACGAAGCTATGTATAAAAAGTGGTATTCAATTCTAAATAAAAATAATATATCTGCTAGAAAAGTTGTAAAGGAATCATTCTGTTAGAAGCTCCAACAAAAGGAAAAGATACATAAATGAATGTATTGTCAAAAAAGAAATACATCACAAGAAAAATGAGATAGACTAGAAGCCAGAAGTATGTAGAAAGATTCTGTGAATTATGAAGAAATTTATTTGAAGACAGCTGGAAAGAGCAAAAAATCAACTTATAAAAGATTCTCTGAATTATTTCAAGACAGCTGGAAAGAAAATAAATCCAAGTGGAGCATATTTTTAGGTTCCACTCAGAAATAAAGAAAAGGATGATGTAAGCAGTGACGCAAAACTGTTCAATTGTTAAAGTTTTAACGAAATTGTTTCCTAGGATAAAGTCATGTGTTTGTGTATGAGGTGGAATCATTATTTTTTTGCATACTGTTATATCACTACCAGCAACACATAAAGCATGTATTCAAATAAGTTCATATGTAGAAATATATAATTCTAAATTAACGTAACTATGAAATTTTGGCAATTCTTTATATAGTGTTATTGTTTATTTCAACCTTTTCGTGGGTAAATGTAATAGTGTGTTGTTGTAAAAAATCCATTCCTAATAGTATTTTGGTTGAATTTTTATCATCGAGTAAGAATAAATGCTGAAAATCTATTCTTCAAATTTTAGTATCCTAAAATCCAAAACGTACATTAGATTCATGGGTACTTATTTATTCTTGTCCTACGTAGTCTTCATAAATATATGGATTATGTTTTAAGATATGTAAGTTTGACAAAATTAAATTTTTATTAATATGCAATTTATGTGCACCGGTGTTGAGTAAAATTGTACTTTTGTTTTCAGGAGTAATATAATATCCAAATAACAATAATTGATTATTATTATATTATTTTAGGCGTGTAATGGTTGATTTTGTTCTAGTTAGACTGTTAGGGTGAATAATTTCAAGAGATCTTCTTGGTTGGATACTTAATGTATCATAATTATCAATATAATCTAGATGTGGATATCTTCTACTTCCTAGACTTGAATTTTCACCAAACTCAAATAGAATAGTTGAAGTCAGTGGAGTTATTTTTAAATCATATATTTCCTCAGATTGGATTGTATGTCGCATATGCAAAAATAATGAATCTAAATGTATGACACCTTTGTGTGGCTTAAATGCTATAGTTTTATGTTGATTACTATATGCGTAGGCAATTTGATAGGAAATGCTATATACAACACTTTTTTCTCTTTGTTTTATTCTATTAAGTTTATGGCGTAGTGTTAATGACTTGTCTAAGTATTTATCAATAATATTTATAGCATAATTAGGGTGTATATTAAACATAAGTGTTTGATAGCATAAATTTTTTTGTATTACTCCTAATAGGGCATCTTTTCTTGAATGAATAATTCTGTCATCATAAATCCATGTTGTAATAGGATTATCTATGCCTTTCTAAAATAAGCTTTAATTAGTATTTGAATTCCTCTAAAGAAGATGTTTTTATATTTTTAAGGATTTTTCATATTTTGTAGATCATGTCGTTTTATTTTTTGATTATATAAAGGAATTTGAGTTCTTCCTTCAGCATTTATTATGTTTTATAGGATGTTTTCATTGTCTAATAATGAATACTTCTTTTCCAATTAAATATTGGCATTTCAAAGCAATCCTTAGTTCCTAAGGATATTTTTCTTTTTGTTATTCTATTATAGGCATCTCCAGTTAATGTAATATGTCTTTCGTATTCGATATTATTATCATTAATTATATTAGATTAATGGTTTTCTAACATTAATCAGAAAATAGGATTCATCCATTTCATGATCAGAATAAATAATGTTTATAATATTTTCTTTAGTATCAGATAATTCATATAATTCTTCTTTGTTGTCAATTTCTGATAAATTAAAAATAAGTTGAAGATTAGATTCATTGTCCTCATTTATTAAATTTAGATTCAAGAATATATAAAATTACGATTCCCAAATTAATAAAACTTCAAGAATTTGCATCATCTCTATTCAATCAATCTTTCTCAGAAAATCCTCTAAAATTCTGAAGAAAAGATGAACCTGTAGCAATTAGAGAACCAATTAATCCCAATCTCATTATTCGTGTAAGACCAATGAAATATGTATAGAAGATAAAAATAAATTATAAATTCCAATACAACAACTTATAAAACTGAAATTAATAGAACTAAGAAAAAGTCCTCATAGCAGTCATGCCTTTTTGGTTAGAAATCATGTTGAATAACTCAGCGGAAAGCTGAATGGTAATAAATTATAAAAAACTCAATGAAAATACAAAATTTGATGGATACTTCTTACTCAATAAAGATGTACTGATAAATCATATTAAAATTGTCAAATGGTTTTCAAAATTAGATTGCAAATCTGGTTTTTGGCAAATTATGTTGCATCAAAATAGTAAAGAACTTATAGCATTTAGTACTCCTCATTGGCACTAACAATGGAATGTTATGTCATTCAGTTTTAAAAATGTCCAACAAATATTTCAAAGGAGAATGGATAACATATTCTCTAAATTTTCTTATTTTTTTTTTAATTTATGTAGATGATATATTAATATTCAGTATAAATATTACTCGACACTTAAAGCATTTAACTCTGTTATCTTAGAAAACTAAAAAACATGGAATAACATTAAGTAAGAAAAAAACAGTTTTTAGGATTAATAATACATAAAAGAGCCATAGAATTACAAGATCATATCCTAACAAAAATAAATTATTTTAAAGATATAAACAATCAAAAAAATTTGCAATGATTCTTAGAATGCATTATATATGCAGAAGCTTTTATAAAAAACTTAGCAGAAATCAACCATTACACGCCCTAACAATCTAACTAGAACTCACCCTAACAATCTAACTAGAACAAAATCATATGTTAGAAGATCTCTGAGGTCATCGTTTGGTATAACATAAATCCTCACATTTTATATCTTTTATGTTGTACCGAACGACGACCTTAAGAGTCCTAAAAAGTTTAAGGCTTATTTCTTATGATATAAAATCGTAGAAAATCCTAAAAGATAGTGTATGAGGATCTACGTCGCGTCAGACAAACGACCTCAACTTCTTATAGGTATGTTATTTAAGTCTATGAAAGTTCAATTGGAGTTCCTCTTTCCACCTTCTGTTTTAGTCCCAACAGCTGTCCGGAGGTGAATCTTCTATCGGCCACGTCGTTATCTTGTTATGTAAAAAGGGTAGAGTAAAGAAAACCATGCCTCATGCGGTCTATCCTAGGGTACTTAAATAAACATGCCAAAAAGGTAATAATTAAAAGCATGAGTACAAATGAATGTATACAATACAGTGCAGTAAAGAAAGAATAAGAAGCTATATAACAAAGTATGGAAAAAAAAATGCAAAGAACATGTAGAAAGGTACAATACAATACAAAAAGAAAAGAAATGTACAGTAAAGAAAGAACAATTTAGTGGGAAAAGTAAAGAAACTGAAACAACTAAAAGTGTACCTGGTTAATTTTGTTGATGCTACAAAATAGATTTCAATTGCATACCATAAAGGGATTCGATAAACATTTGCAGATTATAAAAGAAAGGCTAAATGATAACCATATAAAAATTTAAAGTGGAATATAAGATTTTAATTTGGGGTTAAGCTCAGACTAGACTTCCTTTTTTTTCTTTCTTGTTTTCTCGATCCTCCAGGCCACTAATATATTGAATCTACCTATCAATATCAGCTAGAAGTCACCAACGAATCACCCCTATAGTTAGGTAACCCTAAACTCCATCACTTAATGGATTGGTGAACTCAAATAGTATATAAACTTATCTTGTTAAAGGTATAATGTACCCATGTGAGATAGTATCTGAATTTATCAGAGTGTGGTGCACCTATGCGTGATATCTAATAGGTAATCCTTATTATATAGTCTCTAAATTTATTAATTAGAAATGTGTAGTGTACCTACATAGGGTGTATAAGGTGTATTATTTGGTATGTTGGGTATTTTAAATTTATCAATCAAGAATGTGATGTATCTATATGAGGTGGATGAAGTGTAATATGTGATATGTGGAGTGTATATGTAGGTGATATCAAATGTATATATGTATTAATTAATGTGTGGTGTCTATAGTGTAGTGTCGTATATGTTCTTTTTTTTTTAGCAAGTGTAGTATCTGTGTAAGATCTGTAGTATCTGTTCTTTTATAACTACCAGTTCTCAAACCTTTTAAGGAAGGGTTAGGGCTACCGACGACTTAAGGAAGTGAAAGGGCATCTTACTAATCGAATATTGATTTTATATTTTTAGCTATAAGAAAAGTTGATTAGTGGTTCTTTGCATCATTGTCTGTTACCCCGCATCTCAAACCTTATAGGCCACTTTAATATTCCATATGCTCATCCAAAAAAAACTTTAGATATTTCACATCAAGAGATCAGAAGAAATAAACATCTAAATATTTCTATAGCATCCAACTTCCACCCTTAAGTTCAAACTTTAAGCATATACATATCACCATTTTAAACCTTGTGAACTTTCCAAAAATAAATGTGCTTGCATTCTTGTATTATCAAATTCAAATCCATACAATTCATGTAAGCTGAAAGCCAATTCCAGTAATATTCTAGGGATTAAATCAGCATTCCTCCAAGATTTCAACTTATGGGTTTCTTGGCAATTCAACTTTAACATTTTGGTAAAGATCACCAAGTTAAATAGCCACTAAAGCATAATGATAGATTTACATGCATACCACTCAATTCTTAGGCACCTATACATCTCATTCCTTAAACTTCAATTTATACATATGTCACATTACCTATAGTTGAGACTGCATACTTTAAAAAAAAAAAAGATCAAGATGGCAATACCTTTTATGTAATGAGACAAATGTAGGTGGCATAAATGCAAAACAGTTTGGCTTTGGGTTTATAAATACATAGGAATTAGGTCGTATGTATGTAAAACTTTCATTAAATTTAGTGGAATATTTGAATCAAATATCCAAATAAAGGCATATGAAAGGAATCAGTAATATGTCCTCTAAACAAGTTCTCCTCAAGTAATTTATAATATCGAGCAAGGAAGACTATAAAAAAATTTGAATCCACGGTAAGTATGCCGCTGTGAAAGGTGACCAGACTCAGGAAACTAATATAGATATATGAACATATACAAAAAAAACAAACCAAATTCTAGCAGCTTAAGGAGACAATAACTCATAATCTCAAAACCAATTTGATTCAGATTTTAGAGTGTAGCAGGGACTAATTTTTTTTAAATCCGACAAAGAAAAAAAAAACTTCCAATGCTTAATAATTTGAAGCCATAACCTGCAAGGAAAGCTAAACTTCTTGTTGAGCAATCAAATGATGTAAACTGAACATGAAAAGAATTTGGAAAATATAAATCAAGCCAAGAAATCGTATAGGATAAGAGGCTTTTTTTCCAGAAAGTGAAAGGAAAACCTCAAAAGTAGTGACAAAACAAGGATTCTGAAATTCCCAAAATTAATTGCTCAAAGAAATATAAGAAAGAAATCCAACTTGTGATAACCCAAATCCCAGTTAATAGAAGTGATCAAACTGAAGTGTGCATCCCTTTCTTTCTTTTTTTTTTTTTAATTGTTAAACTTAAGAGATTTATGACCATCAAAAGTAATGTTCAGGGCAGGAGTTCATTCAAAATATGCAAATCAAGATCTTCATCTTTCATAGATTTTTTCTTAGCATAGCAATAAATCTTTCTTTACTAATCCTAAGTTCATCTTCATTCTATTTACAGATAAAAGAAATAGTTACTAATGGCTCAAGAACAAACTGATTCTCTCCAATAAGCATCATATATCAATGGGTTTAGCTTTCTTGAAATTAAATTTGCGCTTAATATTCAAGAATCATTAATAACATAAGCCAAAAGAGGAGATCAAACTCTCAGATGGATCAAAATAGATTTTATAAACTCATTTGATAATGATCATGAAAATCCNCCTTGGTTAATCCTAAATTTTGATTAAGAACTAAAATCTAAAATGACTATTTTGCCCTTGGGGTACTTTANTCATCCAATCATATTTATTAAGACAAAATTTCCCATTTTTCTTGGTTAATCCTAAATTTTGATTAAGAACCAAAATCTAAAATGACTATTTTGCCCTTGGGGTACTTTACCTCATAACTCATTAAACACAACTCAAATGACTTGAGCATTCAAAGTGGCACATCCTTGAGTTAATTGAAACATCAGAGGAGAATAGTGTGGTTTTTCTTTGTGTTTTGTTTTTTTTATTTTATTTTTTTTAAATAATTATTTAAACTTAGGAAATAGGGTTTTCAAAATTGACTTATTTAATTATCCAAAATAAAGTTTTTAATTATGAGAAAATTATTAGTGGTTTCCTTAGGTCAGAGAAACAATCAGGCAAAATTTCATGATTTTTTAATTTTTAATTAAATAGAAAATAGTGTTTTAATTATCAAAATTATTTTTATATTTTTATTAGACTTATATGAGTTCAAAAAACTTATAGAATCAATTTTTGTATTTTTATGATTTTTAATTTATTTATATAATTATTTTAATGAGAAAATAAGGCAAATTTATTTTTAAACTTTTCAAATTTGTTTTTAGCTTAGAAAAATTAGGGAAAAAGTCTTAATGAATTCTAAGTGATCACGAACAATTTGTACACATTTTGAACCATTTTTTATATTTTTGAAAATTTTGAATATTTTAATTATTTTTAATTTCAAATAAACTCTAAAAATGACATATTTCCACAAAAATAGAATTTTGTTTTATTAAATTCCCCTGATCATAAGGAATTAAAAAAAAACTATTTTTCATGATTTTTCTAAGCTTATTTAATTTATTATAATTATTTTTGTACAAAAAATACAAAGTTTCTTCAAAAATCAATTTTAGTACTTAAACTAAGCCAAATAATTTTTAAATTTTTACAATAAGTAAATATGACTTTTATCCACAATGTGGAATTTATTTTGTCAATTTTTGATTAGTATATAATTTACAAAATATACACTTAAGTAAATATAGAAATTTACAAAAATTATTCAAGTCATCATGGTATTTTTTCTAAGCTTCTCNTCAAATAATTTTTATATTTTTACAATAAGTAAATATGACTTTTATCCACAATGTGGAATTTATTTTGTCAATTTTTTATTAGTATATAATTTACAAAATATATACACTTAAGTAAATATAGAAATTTACAAAAATTATTCAAGTCATCATGGTATTTTTTCTAAGCTTCTCTAACCATAGAAAACCTACAAAAACTATTCCCATAATTTTCCAAGTGATATTTTAATTTATATAATTAAAAATGACCCAAATGGACACCTTAGCTTAAAAATTAAGGTTAGAAGCGTAAAGATGTCCTCTGATCTTGGAAAAATCAAAGGACATAGTCTCTATCAAGAGAAACACAACCTCAAAATTTCAAGTCATGGTGAGCAATGTTTTATCATAATGAATTAAAATACTCCATAAGGTATTTAATTCATTAAAAATCAGGGAATAAGAAAAAAAGTTTATTTTTAGTCCACATTATTTCCTTATGTTCACTGAGTAAGAGGGTATTTTTCTTTTATTTTTATGATTTTTCTAGAGAAAGATATGGATTTTTGAAGTTCAGACATCTAAAATAATTCAAAAAATATATATTTTTCTATTTATCCACGCGGCGCCAACTCATCCTACGACGACTCCCAACTCATACGCGGCACACTCCCATTCATTGTGCTTTCCCCCAAGACATGCCACTCGGCCCGCGGTCCAAGTACCAAGAGTCTCTCCAGCTCGATCTCCTTCGTCTAATGGATATACGCGTGATTGGACGGGTCCCCGTTATCGTCCCCAAATGACTTAGCTCGAGAACCGTTCACACTAAGACCTTAAGATCTCTGCCTAGACTCAATCAAATTGCATGGGGTTTGTTTCTAGACCTTCATCTACTCAAGAAGAGCACATCTATATGGTTAATCAAGTATGAAATCAAGCCATTACACATGGAGAGTTAAAATAAGCTCAAGCTATGGTTAGAGCTCAATACCTTTGTCTGAGAGGGGATGCCTTAATCAAATGATTGTGGTAGTTGTGATTGAGTCTAACGAAACTCCATATGAAGTTCCAAGCCCTGGTGAACTGTCTAGGTATGATTTCGTTCAAAGTGGATTTCAGGTGTTGGTATAGAGCTAGGTTAGAGGCTGTTACAGATGGGCTTTTGTGGGGAATCAACTCCTCTCACTGTGGTGATGGTGTATGCATATTTAATTGGAGTTTGATTCAATGTGGAGATCTGGAGAAATATGTCCTAGTTTTGGGGCAAATTTTAGTGAATAAATTGGCTCTGTAGAGTGGCTATGGGTGGGTGAAAGCAGAGGGATTACACTTAGGAAGGTTTGAAGAAGCTCTGGTGAGATTTTGACAGAGTTTCCTCAAGATTTCCATATCTCTCTTGTTTGGTCGTGGAGGAGGTGAGTTTTTATAGAGGGGCTTGGGGTGGAGCTCAGTTCAAATTAGTGGGTGAAATAAGTTGTTTATGTGGAAAGCAGAAGAGCTCCAAAGAGCAATTGGGGTTGGGCAGCTTGGATGAGCTCAATTGGCTTTGAGTTTGGTGAGGTGGCTCTTGATTTTGGAATTTTTCGGTGATTAGGGTGGCTGACCAGAGTAGAGGAGGTGGTCAGGTGGTCAAGTGAGCCAATGGGAGGGTTAATTATGATTAACCTTTAATGGTTTGGCATGATGGAGGAGATTTCTTGGTTATGACCCAAAAATGGGATGAAATCCCTTAATATAAGGACCAATTGGTCCATAGCTCACTTGGGTGGATTTAGGGTGGTTCACTCTGGTCTGAAGTAGGCGCTTAGTGGTTGTGGGGGTCCTTGGTTGACCAATTTGGTTTGATTAAGTCAATTTAGGTGATAGGGTTCAATTTGGATCAAAATGGCTAGAATTTGGGTTTGGGTTAGGATAGCCATGACATTGAGCTCAATTTATTGATCAATTTGGTGTATATGACTGTCATGAAGAGTTTAGAAAAAATTTGAAGTGATTTTGAATTGGTTTGGAGGTTCAATTTGAAGGATTTTGGGCATTTGGTCAATTTAGGGGTGTTGGGTTAGACTTGGGTTTAGGTTAGGCTAAGGTTGGGTTAGGTCCAAATTGATGGTTCAAAATGGTCTATAGGAATGTCATAAAGAGTTTTCAACATATATTGGCTGTCAATTTTGGGGTTAGAGCATTCAATTTGGTGGAATTTAGAGACAACCAATTTGGGGCAAATTTGGGGATTTTGAATGTGGGTTGAAATTGAGTGAAATTGAGGCTTGAAAAAGGCCAATTGAAGGTCCAATTTGATGTGTAGGATTGTTATGAAGAATTTAGGATTCAAATTGGGGCAATTGAGAGGAGCACAAGGCTCAATTAGGTGAGATTAATTCATAGGGTCAAAATTGGGGGTTTAATTTGGATCAAAATTGAGCTCAAATCATGGGTCAATTAGGCTTGGATATGGTTTGAATTGATCATATGAAAGATTAATTTGAATTTAGAATTGAAATTGAGGAGAATTTGTGCTAAATTGATGGGTATGTGAGGTGAATTTGGAGAAATTGGGACTTTAAAGACAATTTGGGGCTTTTTGGTCAAAGTGGTCAAATTGGCCAAATTGGGTTCAATGAAAGATTCAAATTAGTTTTGGAAAACATTTGAAATGATTTTGAGCGTCTTAGGAAAGTTTTGGCTACCAAAGGTATTTTGTAATTTTGGCAAATTTGAGTGTATTTTGGTAATTTAGCAATTTTTGGGATGTTTTGGGCAATTTGGGTAGTTTCAAATGATTTGAAATGATTTTTTGAATAATTTTGGGTGTTTTGGATGAATTTGGGAATTTTGGTCAAATTTAGGGTTTCAAGGGCAATTAGGTAATTTGGGTGGATTTGGGGGCCAAAGGCTAAGTTGGATATTTTGGTAGAATTGGTGTGCTAAATTAAATCCCTTATATGAGCTATGGACCAATGAAATCCCCATTTGGGTCCTCTATGTACTGGTCTTAGCTAAACCCTAGCCTTGGGCCAGTGGGTTTAAGGGGTCATTTACATGAGTTTCCCAAAAGATCAAGGGATCAAAGTTAACAAATTTGGGTTTTAGGGTTATGAGTGAAAGTGGGTGCAAATGAGTGTAAGTGAGTGAACTAGCTCCAGATTAACACCCAGGGTCAACCTTAAGGCCAAGCAGTCTGATCCCCAATAACTACTTATATGCAAAATTACAACAATAATTTTGATTATATTTATCACTTATATTTCCTTATTTTGCAACAAAACCAAAAACTTGATCTTGAAGAAAATTAAGAATTTAACTTTTAATTTATATATATTGGGATACTACGCAAGTATACATATCGTTATCGAGTAATATAGGACTTTTTGATTATAGAAATTTACAAAAATTATTCAAGTTATCATGGCATTTTTTCTAAGCTTCTCTGACCATAAAAATCTACTAAAATTATTCCCATAAGTTTCCAAGTTATTTTTTTAATTTATATAATTAAAAATGGCCAAAATGACCACCTTAGCTTGAAAATTAATGTTAGAAGCATAGAGATGTCCTCTGGCCTTGAAAAAATCAGAGGACATAGTTTCTGTCATGAGGAACAAATCCTTAAAATTTCAAGCCATGGTGAACAATGTTTGATCATAAATTAAAATACACCATATGGTATTTAATTCATTAAAAAACAGGGAATAAGAAAATAATTTTTATTTTTAGTCCACATTATTCCCCTTTGTTCACAGAGCAAGAGGGTATTTTTTTATTTTTATGTTTTTTTTAGAGAAAGATATGAATTTTTGAAGTTCAGGCATTTAAAATAATTCAAAAAATATATATTTTTCTACTTATCCACACATTGTCAACTCATCCTACGACGACTTCAAACTCACACACGATGCACTCCCATTCATTGCGCTTTCAACGTAGACATGTCATGTGGCCCGCGGTTCATGCACGAAAAGTATGTCTGGCTTGATCTCCTCCGTCCATTAAATACACGCGTGATTGGGCGGTTCTCTGTTATCGTCCCAAAATGACTTAGCCGAGAACCGTTCACACAAAAACCATAAGATCTCTGCCTAGACTCAATCAAATTACATGGAGTTTGTTTATAGACATTCATCTACTCAAGACAAACACATCTATATGGTTAATCAAGTATGAAATCAAGCAATTACACATGGAGAGTTCAAATAAGCTCAGGTTAGGATTAGAGCTCAATACCTTTGTTTGAGAGGGGAGGCCTCAATCAGATGGTTTTGGTAGCTTCAATTGAGTCCAACAAAACTCCAGATGAAATCCCAAGCCCTCGTGAGTTGTTTAGGTATTATTTCGATCAAAGTGGATTTCAAGTGTTAGTCTAGAGCTAGGTTACATGTTAATTGGGGTGGGGCTTTTGTGGGGAATAAACTCGTCACTGTGGTGATGGTGTGTGCACAATTAATTGGAGTTTGTTTCACTGTGGAGGTGTGGAGAAATTTTTCCTCATTTTGGGGGCAAATTTTAGTGAATTAATTTGCTCTATAGAGTGGCTATGGGTGGTTGAGAGCAAGGGAATTACACTTAGGAAGGTTTGAAGAAGCTATGGTGAGATTTTGATAGAGTTTCCCAAGGTTTCCAGATCTCTCTTGTTTGGCTATGGAGGAGGTTAGTTTTTATAGAGGGCCTTGGGGTGGAGCTCAAGGCTAATTAGTGGGTGCAATAAGCTGCTTATGTGGAGGGCAGAAGAGCTCCAAAGATTCATTAGGGTTGGACAGCTTGGATAAGTTTAATTGGGTTTGAGTTTGGTGTAGTGGCTCTCAATTCTAGCAGCTTAAGGAGACAATAACTCATAATCTCAAAACCAATTTGATTCAGATTTGAGAGTGTAGCAGGGACTAATTTTTTTTAAATCCGACAAAGAAAAAAAAAACATCCAATGCTTAATAATTTGAAGCCATAACCTGCAAGGAAAGCTAAACGTCTTGTTGAGCAATCAAATGATGTAAACTGAACATGAAAAGAACTTGGAAAATATAAATCAAGCCAAGAAATCGTATAGGATAAGAGGCTTTTTTCCAGAAAGTGAAAGGAAAACCTCAAAAGTAGTGACAAAATAAGGATTATGAAATTCCCAAAATTAATTGCTCAAAGAAATATAAGAAAGAAATCCAACTTGTGATAACCCAAATCCCAGTTAATAGAAGTGATCCAACTGAAGTGTGCATCCCTTTCTTTCTTTTTTTTTTAATAGTTAAACTTAAGAGATTTATGACCATCAAAAGTAGTGTTCAGGGCAGGAGCTCATTCAAAATATGCAAATCAAGATCTTCATCTTTCATAGACTTTTTCTTAGCATAGCAATAAATCTTTCTTTACTAATCCTAAATTCATCTTCATTCTATTTACAGATAAAAGAAATAGTTACTAATGGCTCGAGAACAAACTGATTCTCTCCAATAAGCATCATATATCAATGGGTTTAGCTTTCTTGAAATTAAAATTGTGCTTAATATTCAAGAATCATTAATAACATAAGCCAAAAGACGAGATCAAACTCTCAGATGGATCAAAATAGATTTTATAAACTCATTTGATAATGATCATGAAAATCCCTTGAAAAGGCCAAAGAAGAAGAAGAGAAGAACTTACTTCCAAAGAGCGTAGAAGAAACTTCAGAAATTTTGGAAGCAGAAATCCAAGCCAAGAAAGAACTCCTCAAATCATCTAAACAAAGATGCTAACCCCGAAATCCTCACGTTCAAGCACTAACATTCCTCCAAATGCTCCAAAAACGTGAAACTTTCCAAAGCAATAAAACTTCCAATCCGCATGAATGAATCATCAGCAAACCAATGAATCAATCTCAACCTTAAGAAAAGAACAAAGAAGCAAAACCAAGCAAGACTTCTCGAAANTAAATTTTGGAAGCAGAAATCCAAGCCAAGAAAGAACTCCTCAAAACATCTAAACAAAGATGCTAACCCTGAAATCCTCACGTTCAAGCACTAACATTCCTCCAAATGCTCCAAAAACTTGAAACTTTCCAAAGCAATAAAACTTCCAATCTGCATGAATGAATCACCAGCAAACCAATGAATCAATCTCAACCTTAAGAAAAGAACAAAGAAGCAAAACCAAGCAAGACTTCTCGAAATCTCACGAATGAAACACCAACTGCCAAAATTTTCCCCTCAAAGGGGTATTTATAAGTGACGGGGAGGAAGAATCTTATCGTCGCTAAGAATCGGGGTGGTGAGGAGAAACAGCCACAAAGGGTAAGAAACTCACCAGATTTGAAAATAGGAAGGTTCCCAGACTCAATCGGGCGAGAATAAACTGTTAGAGAAGGGTTACCGGCAAAGCNTGGTAAGAATCGGGGTGGTGAGGAGAAACAACCACAAAGGGTAAGAAACTCACCATATTTGAAAATAGGAAGGTTCCCAGACTCAATCGGGCGAGAATAAACTGTTAGAGAAGGGTTACCGGCAAAGCAACCGGCGACAAGAGTCGGTTAGGGCTAGTGAGGAAAGAGATGGTCGGAGAACCAAAATAAAGCTTCGAGATTCAGTCAAGAGATGAGAGGAGGAGGAAATGGTTCGGCTTGGGGAAAAAAAATGTAGGTGGGGAAAAGAAAAAAAATGCATCACTTTATATTTCTTCCCCTTTTATTAATTAAACTTACTAAATAAAAAAATATTATTATTTTATTCAAAATTTATCAATTTCTGCACAACTTAACTTAATTCAAAACCATATCAAATTTTATATCCTTCCCAGCCAAAATTGACATTCAGACGTGTTGGAGACGTCTGTTTAATCATTCAGGATCACCCGGACAAGTTCATTGAATATCGATCCAATTTAACTTTAATTCATGTGTGTTCCATCAAAAGAAATTANATTTTTCAATTTCTGCACAACTTAACTTAATTCAAAACCCTATCAAATTTTATATCCTTCCCAGCCAAAATTGACATTTCAGACGTGTTGGAGACGTCTGTTTAATCATTCAGGGTCACCCGGACAAGTTCATTGAATATCGATCCAATTTAACTTTAATTCATGTGTGTTCCATCAAAAGAAATTATTTTGGTCCAATCGGAGTCGTTTAACGAGTATATCATTGACTGGTCCTCACATGAGCAACGACCAAAGTCAAATAGACCATTCATGATGGTGAGTCAAATGTCGCGCACATCATGTGGTCCACCTATGTCTTTCAAATCCATATAAGAACTCAACAAGAGCTTCAATATGCCAGCTTTAATCGAGTCAGCTGGAAGTCAAGGATTATAATCTGTCCATATGAAACTTCAAGGAGCGATAAAATAGCTTGAATTTCTAAATATTGTGGGTCCCAGTTTAGTTCTCTAGGAGGGTCAAAAAAGAAAAATCCTAAGGCTATATCCTAGGGTATCTAAAGAAAGGGAAAGGAAGACCTCAAAATTGAGGTCAACAACTTCATTTGCCAATACTAAGAGATTATTTAATTATAGAAACTAATAGTTCTATGATTGCATGGGGAACTATTCTTAAAGCGCGAAGAAATGAGAAAGAACTTTTCTACAAATACGGTTCAGGTACGTATACTCCTACTGAACAGAATTATCATATTAACGAAAAAGAACTTTTTGCAATTAAAAAAGTTATTAAAAAATTTGAAATATTCCTTAATGAAACCTTTTTAGTCAGAACTGATAACAAAACAGTTATATCTTTTATTAAAGAAAAAATTATAGATTCTTTACCAAATAAAAGATTAATTAGATGGCAAAGCTGGTTTTCTGCTTACTCTTTTGAACAAGAATATATAGAAGGAAGTAAAAATGCTTTAGATGACATTTTATCTCATGAATTATGCAAGAAATAGATCTATCACATGATAAAAATATGGAATTATATGACACAAATTTAGAAGATGACATAAAGTCCAATCCAAACTTAACAAACTATCTCAAAAAATTAGAATTACATATATGGAAGCTCGAATGTGAAATATCTTATGGTGAAAGAATTATGAAAGAATCTATAAAAATTAGATATTACTTTAAAGAGGAAATTAAAGAAGATAAATTAATATTATCTGAATTAAGAAAGATCAGAGATTTTTCTAATCTAAAAAATATTAAAGAATAATCTGTCTCTGAAGAAATAAAAGCTTTAAATAAACTAAAAGTTACTAAGAAGTACCAACTTTCTCCAAATATGAACCCTCTTATGCAAAAATACTGCAAAAAAAAGGACATGAGTCCTAAAAAGATTATTATAGAAATAGCTAATGAATGACAACATTTTTTTTACATAGCAAAAAAATTAATTCTCAGATATACTTTCATTCATTTGGAAATTATCAAGTCGCATATATATATATATATGGAAATTCCCATCAAAAAATTATATCTAAATTATATAAATGTGGAATGATAAGAATGATTTATTTAAAAGATGAAAATCATTCTTGTTTGCATAATGATTTATTTAGAAGAATGAATTAATTCTCAAATATACTATCCTCATTTGCATAATGACCTTGGTGTTTGCATATCCATCATTTATTAATTCTAATTTGTTTATTTTTTGTATTATTTTCTTTTCTTCTTAAGGTTCTTCTATTAGGATTATAATATCTTTTATTTGTTTTTTTTGACAAATTTTTTCTCTTTTCCTTTTTGCAGAACACTCACAGGTGTTATGTAATGAGCATTCTCGTTGTTGAGGAATTAAGTCAGATTTTTCACAGCACAGAGATTCAATAAAATACCAACAAAAAATGTTATTCAACTGGCAAAATCAACCTTATCAACAATAATTTTAAAACATTATATTTTAATTTATTTTGAGAAAATTTTTATAAAAGCAACAAGCCAGTCAAACAAGTTTGGTGTTAAATTTGCTTAAAAATGCAATTTGATTAGCATTATCATTTTTTAATTTTATACACATATAAAATTTATCATTTTTTAAAAAAAATTAGGGTCACACCCAGCTTTATACAAATAAATAAAAGTGCATACAAAGATACAAGTACAACTGGTCGGCCCCCAGAATCGGAATCTTGTTACCCGCTTCGAAAAGACATGTAATTTACATATATATATAAGTTTAGAAAAATATAAAATCAAACTGATCTCATATCTTTCATAGTTTAAATGAAAGAGCACTACACCTCAAGCTATGTATCTAACCCTAAAGATAAACACAAGACTTGGGGGTGAGGCTCGATCAAATAAACCAAAAAATATATGACATCTGTTTTGTCTGCAAAAAATATTTTATTTATAAGTCGACAAGTTTCCCTATTTCGTACAAAGAATTAAATCAGGTTTATATTAAGCCAGGTTTGGAAAAGCTTCCTATAATGGCAAGCCCC
Organism: Phalaenopsis hybrid cultivar; assembly: GCA_002079205.1. Taxonomy (NCBI): domain Eukaryota; kingdom Viridiplantae; phylum Streptophyta; class Magnoliopsida; order Asparagales; family Orchidaceae; genus Phalaenopsis; species Phalaenopsis hybrid cultivar. The sequence goes on from JXCR01132106.1 coordinate 110,260, forward strand.
TATAGTTAATTACATCTTCGATAAACGAAGTCACCTAAGNCAACCCTAAAGATAAACACAAGACTTGGGGGTGATGCTCGATCAAATAAACTAAAAAATATATGACAACTGTTTTGTCTGCAAAAAATATTTTATTTATAAGTCGACAAGTTTCCCTATTTAATACAAAGAATTAAATCAGGTTTATATTAAGTCGGGTTTGGAAAAGCTTCCTATAATGGCAAGCCCCTATAGTTAATTACATCTTCGATAAACGAAGTCACCTAAGAAAACTCTCGATAAAAATCAGGAAATATTATCTTCAAAGAGGTCAAAAGAATATGACTTTTCAATGAGATTGGAAAAAGAGGTGTGAAAGGGGAATGACTAAAATTTGGAAAATATATTATAGAATCTAAAGGAGGAAGAACTAAGGGATGTCACAGACGTAGAGGAGAACCGCGGTGATTTCCCAAGATTCATTTGTAATAATGACACAAATAGCCTGGAAGATATGAGGATTTAGGTCATGACAAACAACAACCTCAGAATCCTAAGACGAGTTAGGGTTTAAATTGTACAGAAGAGATATGTAAATTCCTAAAGAAAAGTTGAGGATTTATGTTGAATAAGCAAACCACCTCGAAGTCATATGGCTTGATTATTTAATTCTAAAGAAAGAGTGGTTTAGCTGATGTAGACATGTTATGCTGTTGAAGATGGTCGTGTTGCCCATAATGTTAGCTCCAATCTCCTTATCGCGGCAAGTTTAGGTTTTCTAATGTATCAAGTTATAATGTCAAATCAGATATCCCTAAAGGTCATGGTTTTTTAAATGTTATGGGGGGAATTAAAGTTGACTAGAGCGACACCGGTTAAGATCCTACGGTTCCCTCGTTTCAGCACCACTATTTTCTTTCGCATTCACTTGGTCCAAATGAATTTACTAAACTCAACTTAATGAGTTTCATACTTTCATTTAGACTGTGGGAAATCTTGTTAGNGGGCAAGTTTAGGTTTTCTAATGTATCAAGATATAATGTCAAATCAGATATCCCTAAAGGTCATGGTTATTTAAATGTTATGGGGTGAATTAAAGTTGACTAGAGCGACACCGGTTAAGATCCTACGGTTCCCTCGTTTCGGCACCACTATTTTCTTTTGGATTCACTTAGTCCAAATGAATTTACTAAACTCAACTTAATGAGTTGCATACTTTCATTTATACCGTGGGAAATCTTGTTTGCAACCGTAGGTTACCTCCTCCAAGAGAATTCCCGATCATCTGATAAAAATGTTTTAATTTAGTTGCAATTTNTGTTAGCAACCGTAGGTTACCTCCTCCAAGAGAATTCCCGATCATCTGATAAAAATGTTTTAATTTAGTTGCAATTTTTATTTTGTGATGTTTGTGATTAAATTTTGAGTTGTCTTATATTTTGAATGTTGTGACAGTAATTTTTTTCTTGATTGATTTTTTTAGCTTTGGATTTGGTTTTACGGCTATCCTAGTAGCTTTGGTTTTCATGCAGGGCGGCATTGTTGTTTAAGCTGCAAGCTCAAGGCAAGAAGTGCAAAAAAGTAAATGTATTAATTTAAAAGTGTACTTGTTGGTTCTTCTTGTTCCTCCACCTGAAAGGTTAGTAATCACAAGACATGTATATAATTTTCCACGGAATTTAAATTGCAGGCGTAGATGAAGTTTTAGCAACCAAACCCCAAGTTGTGACTTTATTGAATCTCAGAANTTGCAAGCTCAAGGCAAGAAGTGCAAAAAAATAAATGTAATAATTTAAAAGTGTACTTGTTGGTTCTTCTTGTTCCTCCACCTGAAAGGTTAGTATTCACAAGACATGTATATAATTTTCCACAGAATTTAAATTGCAGGCGTAGATGAAGTTTTAGCAACCAAACCCCAAGTTGTGACTTTATTGAATCTCAGAANAATTTTTTTCTTGATTGATTTTTTTAGCTTTGGATTTGGTTTTACGGCTATCCTAGTAGCTTTGGTTTTCATGCAGGGCGGCATTGTTGTTTAAGCTGCAAGCTCNATCAAGATGGCAATACCTTTTATGTAATGAGAAAAATGTAGGTGGCATAAATGTAAAACAGTTTGGCTTTGGGTTTGTAAATACATAGGAATTAGGTGGTATGTATGTAAAACTTTCATTAAATTTAGTGGAATATTTGAAGCAGATATCCAAATAAAAGCATATGAAAGGAATCAGTAATATGTCTCTAAACAAGTTCTCCTCAAGTAATTTATAATATCGAGCAAGGAAGAATATAAAAAAAATTTGAATCCACGGTAAGTATGCAGCTGTGAAAGGTGACCAAACTCAGGAAACTAATATAGATATATATAGGGATTATGCTCACTCCAGATATGAACATATACAAAAAAACAAACCAAATTCTAGNGATCAAGATGGCAATACCTTTTATGTAATGAGAAAGATGTAGGTGGCATAAAGGTAAAACAGTTGGGCTTTGGGTTTGTAAATACATAAGAATTAGGTGGTATGTATGTAAAACTTTCATTAAGTTTAGTGGAATATTTGAAGCAGATATCCAAATAAAAGCATATGAAAGGAATCAGTAATATGTCCTCTAAACAAGTTCTCCTCAAGTAATTTATAATATCAAGCAAGGAAGAATATAAGAAAAATCTGAATCCACGGTAAGTATGTCGCTGTGAAAGGTGACCAGACTAAAGAAATTAATATAGATATATATAGGGATTATGCTCACTCCAGATATGAACATATACAAAAAAACAAACCAAATTCTAGCCGCTTAAGGAGACAATAACTCATAATCTCAAAACCAATTTGATTCAGATTCTAGAGTGTAGCAGGGACTAATTTTTTTTTTAAAGCCGAGCAAAAAAAGAAACTTCCAATGCTTAATAATTTGAAGCCATAACCTGCAAGGAAAGCTAAACTTCTTGTTGAGCAATCAAANATTTTTTTTTTTAAAGCCGAGAAAGAAAAGAAAAACTTCCAATGCTTAATAATTTGAAGCCATAACCTGCAAGGAAAGCTAAACTTCTTGTTGAGCAATCAAATGATGTAAATTGAACATGAAAAGAATTTGAAAAATATAAATCAAGCCAAGAACTCGTATAGGATAGGAGGCTTTTTTCCAGAAAGTGTAAAGAAACATAAGAAGGAGGCTTTTTTCCAGAAAGTGTAAAACAAGGATTCCGAAATTCCCAAAATTAATTTCTCAAAGAAACATAAAAAAGAAATCCAACTTGTGATAACTCAAATCCCAATTAATAGAAGTGATCAAACTGAATTGTGCATCCCTTTCTTTTTCCTTTTTTTTAAATAGTTAAACTTAAGAGAATTTATGACCATCAAAAGTAATGTTCGAGGCAGGAGCTCATTTGAAATATGCAAANCGATGTAAATTGAACATGAAAAGAATTTGGAAAATATAAATCAAGCCAAGAACTCGTATAGGATAGGAGGCTTTTTTCCAAAAAGTGTAAAGAAAACCTCAAAAGCAGTGACAAAACAAGGATTCTGAAATTCCCAAAATTAATTGCTCAAAGAAACATAAGAAAGAAATCCAACTTGTGATAACTCAAATCCCAATTAATAGAAGTGATCAAACTGAAGTGTGCATCCCTTTCTTTTTCCTTTTTTTTAAGTAGTTAAACTTAAGAGAATTTATGACCATCAAAAGTAATGTTCGAGGCAGGAGCTCATTTGAAATATGCAAATCAAGTTCTTCATCTTTTATAGACTTTTTCTTAGCATAGCAATAAATCTTTCTTTATCAATCCTAAATTCATCTTCATTCTATTTACAGATAAAAGGAATAGATACTAATGGCTCAAGAATAAACTGATTCTCTCCAATAAGCATCATATATCCATGGGTCTAGCTTTCTTGAAAATAAAATTGTGCTTAATATTCAAGAATCATTAGTAACGTAAGCCAGAAGAGGAGATCAAACTCTCAGATAGATCAAAACAGATTTTATGAACTCATTTGATAATGATCATGAAAATCCCTTGAAAAGGCCAAAGAAGAAGAAGAGAAGAACTTACTTCCAAAGAGCGTAGAAGAAACTTCAAAAATTTCGGAAGCAGAAATCCAAGCCAAGAAAGAACTCCTTAAATCATCTAAACAAAGATGCTAACCCCAAAATCCTCACGTTCAGGCATTAACATTCCTCCAAATGCTCCAAAAACCCAAAACTCTCCAAAGCAATAAAACTTCCAATCCGCACGAATGAATCACCAGCAAACCAATGAATCAATCTCAACCTCCAGAAAAGAACAAAGAAGCAAAACCAAGCAAGACTTCTCGAAATCTCTCAAACAAAACACCAACTGCCAAAATTTTCCCCTCAAAGGGGTATTTATAGGTGACGAGAAGAAAGAACCTTACCGCCGGTAAGAATCGGGGTGGTGAGGAGAAACACCCACGAAGGGTAAGAAACCCATCATATTTAAAAATAGGAAGGTTACCAGACTCAATTGGGCGAGAAAAATCTGTTAGAGAAGGGTTACAGGCAAAGCAACCGGCGACAAGAGCCGGTTAGAGCTAGTGAGAAAAGAGATGACCGGAGAACCTAAATAAAGCTTTGAGATTCAGTCAAGAGAGGAGAGGGGAAGGAAATGGTTCGGCTAGGACAAGAAAAAAACGTAGGTGAGGGAAAGAAAAAAAAATGCATCACTTTATATTTCTTTCCCTTTTTTTGATTAAATTTACTAAATAAAAAAATAATATTATTTTATTCAAAATTTATCAATTTATGCACAACTTAACTTGATTCGAAACCCTATCAAAATTTATATCCTTCTTAACCAAAATCAACATTCTGAACGTATTGGAGAGATTTGTTTCATCATTCAGGGTCACCCGGACAAGTTCGTCAAATATCAATCCAATTTAACTTTAATTCACGCGTGTTTTGTCAAAAGAAGTTATTTTGGTCCAATCAGAGTCGTTTAATGAGTATATCATTGACCGATCCTCACATGAGCAACGACAAAAGTCAAATATACCATTCATGGTGGTGATTCAAATGTCGCACACGTCATGGGGTCCACATATGTCTTTCAAATCCCTATAAGAACTCAACAAGAGCTTTAATATGTCGGCTTTAATCGAGTCACATGGACGTCAAGGATTATAAACCGTCCATATAAAACTTCAAAGAGCGAAGAAATGGCTTGATTTTCTAAATATTGTGGATCCCAGCTTAGTCTTCTAGGAGGGTCAAAAAAGAAAAATCCTAAGGCCAGATTCTAGGGTATCTAACGAAAGGGAAAGGAAGACCTCAAAATTTAGGTCAGCAACTTCATTTGCCAATACCAGGACATTATTTAATTATAGAAACTGATAGTTCTGTGATTGCATGGGGAGATGTTCTTAAAGCACGAAGAAATGAGAAAGAACTTATCTGCAAATACGGCTCAGGTACGTATACTCCTATTGAACAGAATTATCATATTAACGAAAAAGAACTTTTTGCAATTAAAAAAACTATTAAAAAATTTGAAATATTTCTTAATAAACCCTTTTTAGTCAGAAATGATAACAAAATAGCTATATCTTTTATTAAAGAAAAAATTATAGATTCTTTACCAAATAAAAGATTAATTAGAAGGCAAAATTGGCTTTCTGCTTACTCTTTTGAACTAGAATATATAGAAGGAAGTAAAAATGTTTTAGCTGACATTTTATCTCGTGAATTATGTAGGAAATAGATCTAACATAAGATAAAAATATGGAATTATATGACACAAATTTAGAAGATGACATAAAGTCCAATCCAGACTTAGCAAACTATCTCGAAGTATTGGAATTACAAATATGGAAGCTCGAATGCGAAATATCTTATGGTGAAAGAATTATGAAAGAATCTATAAAAATTAGAGATTACCTTAAAGAGGAAATCAAAGAAGATGAATTAATATTGTCTGAATTAAGAAAGATCGGAGATTTTCTTAATTTAAAAAATATTAAAGGAGAATCTGCCTCTGAAGAAATAAAAGCTTTAAATAAGCTAAAAGTTACTAAGAAGTACCAACTTCCTCCAATTATGAACCCTCTTATGTAAAAATACTTCAAAAAAAGGACATGAGTCCTAAAAAAAATATTATAGAAATAGCTAATGAATGACAACATTTTTTAATATAGTAAAAGAATTAATTCTCAAATATACTTTCATTCATTTGGAAATTATCAAGTCACATATATATATACAGAAATTCAATCAAAAAATTATATCTGAATTAGATAAATGTGAAATGATAAAAATGATTTATTTAAAAGATGAAAAATCATTCTTGTTTGCGTAATGATTTATTTAGAAGAATGAATTAATTCTTAGTATATTGTCCCATTTGCATAATGACCTTGTTGTTTGCATATCCATCATTTATTAATTCTAATTTTTTTATTTTTTGTATTATTATTTTTTCTTCTTAAGGTTCTTTTATTAGGATTATAATATCTTTTATTTGTTTTTTTGACGATTTTTTTTCTTTTTTTGCAGAACAGTCACAGGTGTTATGTAATGAACATCTCCGTTGTTGAGAAATTAAGTCAGATTTTTCACAACATAGAGATTCAATATAATACCAACAAAAAATTTTATTCAACTGACAAAATCAACCTTATCAACAATAATTTTAAAACATTATATTTTAAATTATTTTGAGAAAATTTTTATAAAAGCAACAACCCAATCAAACAAGGATGGTGTTAGATTTGCTTAAAAATGTGATTTTATTAGAATTATCATATTTTAATTTTATACACATGAAATTTATCATTTTTTTTAAAAAATGAGGGTCACACCAAGCTTTATACAAATAGTTAAAAGTGCATACAAAGATACAAGTACAACTGATCGGCCACCGGAATTGAAATCCCGTCGCCCGCTTCAGAAAGGCATTTAATTTACACATATATATAAGCTTAGAAAAATATAAAATCAAATTGATTCCATATCTTTCATAGTTTAAATGAAAGTGCACTACACCTCAAGATATGTATCTAACCCGAAAGATAAGCACAAGACTTGGGGGTGAGACTCGATAAAATAAACTAAGAAATATATGACATCTGTTTGGTCTGCGAAAATCATTTTATTTATAAGCCGACAAGTTTCTCTATTTAATACAAAAAATTAAATTAGGTTTATATTAATTTGGGTTTAGAAATGCTTCTTATAATGGCAAGCCCCTATAGTTAATTACATCATAGATAAACGAAGTCACCTAAGAAAACTCTTGATAAAAATTAGGAAATATTATCTTCAAAGAGGTCGAAAGAATTGGACTTTTCAACGAGATTCGAAAAAGAGGTGTGAAAGGGGAATTGATCAAATTTGGAACATTTATTGTAGAATCCAAAGGAGGAAGAACTAGGAGATGTCACAGACCTAGAGGGGAACCTCGGTGACTTCCCAAGATTCATGTGAAACAATGACACAAATAGCCTGGAAGATATGAGGATTTAGGTCATGATAAATGACAACCTCAGAATCCTAAGATGAGTTAGGGTTTAAATTGTACAGCAGAGTTATGCAAAGGCCTAAATAAAATTTGAGGATCTATGTTGCATAAGCAAACCACCTCGAAGTCCTATGACTTGGTTATTTAATTATAAAGAAAGAGTGGTTTAACTGATGTAAACATGTTCTGCTGTTGAAGATGGTCGTGCTGCCCATAATGCTAGCTCCAAGCTCCTTGTCGCAACAAATTTAGGTTTTCTAATGTATTAAGTTATAATGTCAAATCAGATATCCCTAAAGGTCATGGTTATTTAAATGTTATGGGGCGAATTAAAGTTGATTAGAGCGACACTGGTTAGGATCCTACGGTTCCCTCGTTCTGGCACCACTATTTTTTTTCAGATTCACTTAGTCCAAATGAATTTACTAAAGTCAACTTAATGAGTTCCATACTGTCATTTAGAACGTGGGAAATCTAATTAGCAACCCTAGGTTACCTCCTCTGAGGGATTTTCGATCATCCTATAAAGACGTTTTAATTTAGTTGCAATTTTTGTTTTGTGATGTTTGTAATTAAATTTTAAATTGTCTAATATTTTGAATGTTGTGGCAGTAAATTTTATCTTGATTGACTTTTTTTTGCTTTGGATTTGGTTTTATGGTTATCCTAGCAGTTTTGGTTTTCATGCAGAGCAGCATCGTTGTTTAACATGCAAGCTTGAGGCAAAAAACCCAAAAAAGTAAATGCAATAATTTAAGTGTTTACTTGTTGATTCTTCTTGTTCCTCCACCTAAAAGGTTAGTATTCAGAAGACATGTAAATAATTTTCCAAGGAATTTAAATTGCAGGAGTAGATAAAGGTTTAGTTACCAAACCCTAAGTTGTGACTTTATTAAATCTCAAAAGATCCAAGTGGATGGTTTTAGAACAAAAATATGACATGTCCAATTAGCCCTTCAGAATGTGCAATAGATTTCAAAATATTTGAGGCATGACCCTGGACCATTTTGAAGATATCTTGAAATATTCGAAGTTCATTTTAACTTATCATATTGTTCCATTAATCATCTGATGTTGAAGTGTGACTACCCCGTTGCTCACTAAAACTTGATAGTTTAATTATCCCAAGGATAGGATACCCGGTTAATCAATTGATGTTTCGTTTAAAGGTTATGTGAGTGGGAGCCCCTTAGGCAAGTTTAAGTCATTTAAGATTCTGGTGCCCACAATTAAGGTCAGGCATGTAGTGTGTAAAGATGTTAATCACCAATCATGTTATCTTCTAAATACGATCAATTGAGTGTTGAAATCAAACCTATGTCACTACTAAGCCTTTAATAATCATGATAGGTGGAATGATCATTATTAAAATTTTGATTTAAGTGATATATATTCTTATTGAAAGATCACATCATCATCAATCTTAGGCTCAAGATAAGTAAATTATCATCTTTTCTATCTTAAGCCCATCACTTAAGAATCATTTGATCTTAGTTGACTTCCAAGTCATGAAGATTATGAGAATTATGATCTTGTTGATGTTGTGCAAAGGTGATGAGTGAGTTTCTACCTTTTAATCTCATTGTATTTCAATCATCCAATCATATTTATTAAGAACAAAATTTCCCATTTTCCTTGGTTAATCCTAAATTTTGATTAAGAATCAAAATCTAAAATGACTATTTTGCACTTGGGGTACTTTACCTCATAACTCATTAAAAACAACTCAAATGACTTGAGCATTCAGAGTGGCACATCCATGAGTTAATTGAAACATCAGAGGAAAATAGTGTGGTTTTTTCTTTGTGATGTGTTTTTTTTTTTTAATTTAATTTAATTTAAATAATTATTTAAACTTAGGAAATAGGGTTTTCAAAATTGATTTATTTAATTATCCAAAATAAACTTTTTATTTATGAGAAAATTATTAAAGGTTTCCTTAGGTCAGAGAAACAATTAGCCAAAATTTCATGATTTTTTCAATTAAATTATTATTATTATTATTTAATTTTGGATCAATTTCAATTATTTAATTAAATAGAAAATAGTGTATTAATTATCAAAATTATTTTTATATTTTTATTAGACTTCTCTGAGTTCAGAAAACTCATAGAATCAATTTTTGTATTTTTATGATTTTTTATTTATTTATTATAATTATTTTAATGAGAAAATAAGGAAAATTCGTTTTTAAACTTTTAAAATTTGTTTTTAACTTAGAAAAATTAGGGGAAATGTCTTAATGAATTTTAAGTGATCAGAGAAAATTTGTACACATTTTGAACCATTTTTTATATTTTTGAAAATTTTGAATATTTTAATAATTTTTAATTCCAAATAAACTCTAGAAATGACATATTTTAACAAAAAATAGAGTTTATTTTTATTAAATGCCCCTGATCACAAGGAACTAAAAAAAAACTATTTTTCATGATTTTTCTAAGTTTATTTAATTTATTATAATTATTTTTGTACAAAAAATACAAGGTTTCTTCAGAAATCAATTTTAGTACTTAAACTAAGCCAAATAATTTTAAAATTTTTACAGTAATTAAATATGACTTTTATCCACAATGTGGAATTAATTTTGTCAATTTTTTATAAGTATATAATTTACATAAATTAACACAAGATATATACACTTGAGAAATATAGAAATTAACAAAAATTATTCAAGTCATCAAGGTATTTTTTTCTAAGCTTCTCTGACCATAAAAAACCTACTAAAATTATTTCCATAATTTTCCAATCATTTTTTAATTTATATAATTAAAAATGGACCAAATGGCCACCTTAGGTTAAAATTAAGGTTAGAAGCATAAAGATGTCCTCTGACCTTGAAAAAATTAGAGAACATAGTCCCTATCATGAGGAACACAACCTCAAAATTTCAAGCCATGGTGAGCAATGTTTGATCATAATGAATTAAAATACTTCATAAGGTATTTAATTCATTAAAAATTAGGGAATAAGAAAAAGAAATTTATTTTTAGTCCTCATTATTCCCCTGTGTTCACTGAGCAAGAGGGTATTTTTCTTTTATTTTTATGATTTGTCTAGAGAAAGATATGGATTTTTGAAGTTCAGGCATCTAAAATAATTCAAAAAATCTATATTTTTCTACTTATCTGCGCGGCGCCAACTCATCCTACGGCGGTTCCCAACTCACACGCGGCACGCTCCCATTCATTGTGCTTTCCACTTAGACATGCCACTCAGCCCACAATTCACGCCCCAAGAGTCTGTCCGGCTCAATCTCCTCCATCTAATGGATACACGCGTGATCGGACGGGTCCCCGTTATCGTCCCCAAATGACTTAGCCCGAGAACCGTTCACACTAAAACCTTAAGATCTCTGCCTATACTCAATCAAATTGCATGGGATTTGTTTTTAGGCCTTCATCTACTCAAGAAGAGCACATTTATATGGTTAATAAATTATGAAATCAAGCCATTACACATGGAGAGTTAAAATAAGCTCGAGTTAGAGTCAATACCTTTATCTGAGAGGGAGGCCTTAATCAGATGATTGTAGTAGCTGTGATTGAGTCCAATGAACCTCCATATGAAGTCCCAAGCCCTGGTGAATTGTCTAGGTATGATTTCGATCAAAGTGGATTTTAGGTGTTGGTCTAGAGCTAGGTTAAAGGCTGTTAAGGATGGGGATTTTGTGAGGAATCAACTCCTCTCATTGTGGTGATGGTGAATGCATAGTTAATTGGAGTTTGGTTCACTTTGGAGGTGTGGAGAAATTTGTCCTAATTTTGGGGCAAATTTTAGTGAATAAATTGCCTCTGTAGAGTGGCTATGGGTGGGTGAGAGTAGGAGGATTACACTTAGGAAGGTTTGAAGAAGATTTGGTGAGATTTTTATAGAGTTTCCTCAAGGTTTATAGATCTCTCTTGTTTGGTCTCGGAGGAGGAGAGTTTTTATAGAGTGGCTTGGGGTGGAACTCAGGGCCAATTAGTGGGTGAAATAAGTTGTTTATGTGGAGGGCAGAAGAGCTCCAAAGAGCAATTGGGGTTGGGCAGCTTGGATAAGTTCAATTGGCTTTGAGTTTGGTGAGGTGGCTCTTGATTTTGGAATTTTTCAGTGATTAGGGTGGCTGGCCAGAGTAGAGGAGGTGGTCAGGTGGTCAAGTGAGCTAGTGGGATGGTTAATTATGATTAACCTTTAATGGTTTGGCATAATGGAGGAGATTTCTTGGTTATGACCCAAAAATGGGATGAAATCCCTTAATTTAGGGACCCATTGGTCCATAGCTCACTTCGATGGATTTATGGTGGTTCACCCTCATCCGAAGTAGGAGCTTAGTGGTTGTGGGGGTCCTCGGCTGACCAATTTGGTTTGATTAAGTCAATTTAGGTGAAGGGGTTCAATTTGGGTCAAAATGGCTAGAAGTTGGGTTTGTTTTAGGCTAGCCATGACATTGAGATCAATTGATTGATCAATTTGGTGTAGATGATTTTCATGAGGAGTTTAGAAAATATTTGAAGTGATTTTGAATTGGTTTGGAGGTTCAATTTGGAAGATTTTTGGAGTTTGGTCAATTTGGGGGTGTTGGGTTAGACTTGGGTTTAGGTTAGGCTAAGGTTGGGTAAGGTCCAAATTGATGGTTCAAAATGGTCTATAGGAATGTCATAAAGAGTTTTCAACATAAATTGGGTGTAGGGCATTCAATTTGGTGTAATTTGGAGACATAGCCAATTTGGGGCAAATTTGGGGATTTTTAATGTGGGTTTAAATTGAGTGAAGTTGAGGTTTGAACAAGGCTAATGGAAGGTCCAATTTGATGTGTAGGATTTTTAGGAAGAATTTAGGATTCAAATTGGGGCAATTGAGTGGAACACAAGGTTCAATTAGGTGAGATTAATTCATAGGGTCAAAATTGGGGGTTTAATTTGGATCAAAATTGAGCTCCAATCAAGGGTCAATTAGTCTTGGTTATGGTTTGAATTAATCATATGGAAGATTAATTTGAATTTAGAATTTAAATTGGGGAGAATTGGGGCTAATTGATGGGTATGTGAGGTGAATTCAGAGAAATTGGGTCTTTAAAGGCAATTTGGGGCTTTTTTTCAAAGTGGTCAAATTGACCAAATTGGGTTCAATGAAAAGGTCCAAATTGGTTTTGGAAACATTTGAAATGATTTTTAGGGTTTTAGAAAAGTTTGGGCTACCAAGGGTATTTTTGTAATTTAGGCAAATTTGAAGGTATTTTGGTAATTTAGTAATTTTTGGGATGTTTTGGGCAATTTGGATAGTTTCAAATGGTTTAAAATAATTTTTTTTAATAATTTTGGGTATTTTGGATGAATTTCAGAATTTTTGTCCAATTTGGGGTTTCAAGGGCATTTAGGTAATTTGGGTGGATTTGGGGGCCAAAGGCTAAGTTGGATATTTTGGTATAATTGGGGTGTCAACCACCTTATATGAGCTATGAACCAATGAAATCCCCATTTGGGTCCTCTATGTATTGGTCTTAGCTAAACTCTAGCCTTGGGCCAGTGGGTGTAGGGGGTCATCTACATGAGTATCCCAAAAGATCAAGGGATCAAAGTCAACAAATATGGGTTTTAGGGTTGTGAGTGAAAGTGGGTACAAATGAGTGTAAGTGAGTGAACTAGCTCCAGATTAACACCCAGGGTCAACCTTAAGGCCAAGCAGTTGGATCCCCGATAGCTGCTTATATGCAACAGTATAATAATAATTTTGATTATATTTTTCACTTATATTTCCTTATTTTACAACAAAACCAAAAACTTGATCCTGAAAAAAAAAATAAGAATTTAACTTTTAATTTATAGATATTGGGATACTACGCAAGTATACGTATCGTTATCAAGTAATATAAGACTTTTTTATTAAGACTTTTAATTTATATATATTGGGATACTCGGCAAGTATACGTATCATTATCAAGTAATATAGGACTTTTTGATTAAGACCTGAAAAACCCACAGGGAAGATATGCAATATGCACTTTTTGGAAAACTTTCTATTTTTTAAAAAGATAATTATTTAAGTTAAAGACATTTTTCGCAGTAAAGAAATTTTAATTATTTTTGGTAATTTTAATATTTTGCTAAATAAACAAAACAAACTTAAAAAGATAACTTGAGTTTTTGTAGAAGAAAAGCATTAAATATGAAAATATCTTTCACCTTATCATGAATCAGAAATAAGTATAGGAATTCTGTTGTGGAAGAATGCATATTGTGTTGTGCCAAATAGGAGCAATAATATTCTTTACCCTTACTAGAGATGTTATAAAGAAGGTTGTGCCAAATAGGAGCAATAATATTATTTACCCTTACTAGAGATGCTATAAAGAACATTGCTATAGTTTGAATAGTCTTGAAGACCGGCTAGGCAGGGAAGATACTAGCTCTCACTCTAGAGTTCCCTAGAGCAATAATATTCTTTACCCTTACTAGAGTTGCTATAAAGAACATTGGCTAATTTAAAGTTATTTCTGAAGACTGGCTAGGCAGGGAAGATATTATCTCTCACTTTAGAGTTCCCTCGATTCTCTCCACTTGGGGTCTAACATCTCGTATCAGAATCTAAAACAATAAACCAAGTTGGGGGCTTTCACTTGTCACTTTAAAATCCTCTAACTCTACACCCTTCAATGAATAATTCCTTATTTATTTGCACTCAATCATATGAACTACATTCTCATTCATATAACCTCATGTGATTCTCTCAAATTATTGACTGAGACAATACCAGTCTGGTTCTTACATGTTCTCACAACAAATTTTAACATCTGGATTGGCCAAATCAAGAAGTAAATGAAGTACATGGATTTAAATCATCACAACTTCTTCCAACATTAAATATCAATACTCTCCACAACTTCCATCCAACACTTAATTACTTATCATTTTAAGAAGAAAAATAAAGAAAACTACTCAGAATCTATGGAGAACACAAAACCACACTTTAGTTTAAAAGTAGAAATCATTGTCAAACCAACAACAAGTTTCAATTAAAACCAAAAGNGAAGAGGAGATCAAACTCTCAGATGGATCAAAATAGATTTTATAAACTCATTTGATAATGATCATGAAAATCCCTTGAAAAGGCCAAAGAAGAAGAAAAGAAGAACTTACTTCCAAAGAGCGTAGAAGAAACTTCAAAAATTTCAGAAGCAGAAATCCAAGCCAAGAAAGAACTCCTTAAATTGTCTAAACAAAGATGCTAACCCCGAAATCCTCACGTTCAGGCATTAGCATTCCTCCAAATGCTCCAAATACCCAAAACCCTCCAAAGAAATAAAACTTCAAATCCGCATGAATGAATCACCAGCAAACCAATGAATCAATCTCAACCTCTAGAAAAGAACGAAGAAGCAAAACCAATCAAGACTTCTCAAAATCTCCCGAACGAAACACCAACTGCCAAAATTTTCCCCTCAAAGGGGTATTTACAGGTGACGAGGAGGAAGAATCTTACCACTGGTAAGACTCGGGGTGGTGAGGAGAAATACCCACGAAGGGTGAGAAACCCATTAGATTTGAAAATAGGAAGGTTACTAGACTCAATTGGGCGAGAAAAATCTGTTAGAGAAGGGTTACCGGCAAAGCAACCGGCGACAAGAGCCGGTTAGGTCTAGTGAGGAAAGAGATGACCGGAGAAGCAAAATAAAGCTTCGAGATTCAGTCAAGAGAGGAGAGGGGGAGGAAATGGTTTGGCTAGGGCAAGAAAAAAACATAGGTAGGGAAAAGAAAAAAAATGCATCACTTTATATTTCTTCCCCTTTTTTTAATTAAATTTACTAAATAAAAAATTATATTATTTTATTCAAAATTTATCAATTTATGCACGACTTAACTTGATTCGAAACCCTATCAAAATTTATATCCCTCCCAGCCAAAATTGACATTTCGGACGTATTGGAGAGGTTTGTTTCATCATTCAGGGTCACCCGGACAAGTTCATTGAACATCAATCCAATTTAACTTTAATTCGTGTGTGTTCCATCAAAAGAAGTTATTTTGGTCCAATCAGAGTCATTTAACGAGTATATCATTGACCGATCCTCGTATGAACAATGACCAAAGTCAAATAGACCATTCATGGTGGTGAGTCAAATGTCGCACATGTCATGGGGTTCACCTATGTCTTTCAAATCCTTATAAGAACTCAACAAGAGCTTCAATATGTCGGCTTTAATCGAGTCAACTGGACGTTAAGAATTATAAACCGACCATATGAAACTTCAAAGAGCGAAGAAATGGCTTGAATTTCTAAATATTGTGGGTCCTAGTTTAGTCCTCTAGGAGGGTCAAAAAAGAAAAATCCTAAGGCTAGATCCTAGGGTATCTAAAGAAAGGGAAAGGAAGACCTCAAAATTTGAGGTCAACAACTTCATTTGCCAATACCAAGAGATTATTTAATTATAGAAATTGATAGTTCTGTGATTGCATGAGGAGCTGTTCTTAAAGTGCGAAGAAATGAGAAAGAACTTCTCTACAAATACGACTCAGGTACGTATACTCCTTCTGAACAGAATTATCATATTAACGAAAAAGAACTTTTTGCAATTAAAAAAGTTATTAAAAAATTTGAAATATTTCTTAATGAAATCTTTTTAGTCAGAACTGATAACAAAACAGTTATATCTTTTATTAAAGGAAAAATTATAGATTTTTTACTAAATAAAAGATTAATTAGATGGCAAAGTTGATTTTTTGCTTACTCTTTTGAACTAGAATATACAGAAGTAAGTAAAAATGCTTTAGCTGACATTTTATCTCGTGAATTATGCAGGAAATAGATCTGTCACAAGATAAAAATATTAAATTATATGACACAAATTTAGAAGATGACATAAAGTCCAATCCATACTTAGTAAACTATCTCGAGGTACTGAAATTACAGATATGGAAGCTCGAATGTGAAATATCTTATGGTGAAAGAATTATGAAAGAATCTATAAAAATTAGAGATTACCTCAAAGAGGAAATCAAAGAAGATGAATTAATATTGTCTGAATTAAGAAAAAAAGATTTTTCTTATCCAAAAAATATTAAAGAAGAATCTTCCTCTGAAGAAATAAAAGCTTTAAATAAGCTAAAAGTTACTAAGAAGTACCAACTTCCTCCAATTATAAACCCTCTTATGCAAAAATATTGCAAAAAAAGGACATGAGTCTTTAAAAGAATATTATAGAAATAGTTAATGAATGACAACATTTTTTTTATATAGCAAAAGAATTAATTCTCAGATATACTTTTATTCATTTGAAAATTATCAAGTCACATATATATATATACGGAAATTTCCATCAAAAAATTATATCTGAATTATATAAATGTGGAATGATAAGAATGATTTATTTAAAAGATGAAAATCATCCTTGTTTGCATGATGATTTGTTTAGAAGAATGAATTAATTCTCAGATATAATGTCCTCATTTGCATAATGACCTTGTTGTTTGCATATCCATCATTTATTAGTTCTAATTTGTTTATTTTTTGTATTATTTTCTTTTCCTCTTAAGATTCTTTTATTAAGATCATAATATCTTTTATTTGTTTTTTTGACAAATTTTTTCTTTTTTCTTTTTTGCAAAACACTCACAGGTGTTATGTAATGAACATCCCCGTTGTTGAGGAATTAAGTCAGAATTTTCACAACACAGAGATTCAATAAAATACCAATAAAAAATTTTATTCAACTGGAAAAATCAACCTTATCAACAATAATTTTAAAACATTATATTTTAAATTATTTTGAGAATATTTTTATAAAAGCAACAACCCAATCAAAAAAGGTTGGTGATAAATTTTCTTAAAAATGCGATTTAATAAAAATTATCATTTTTTTGAATTTTATACACATATAAAATTTATCATTTTTAAAAATAAATGAGGGTCACACCCAGCTTTATACAAATAGATAAAAGTGCATGCAAAGATACAAGTACAACTGGTCGGCCGCCAGAATCGGAATTTCGTCGCTCACTTAGAAATGGCATTTAATTTACATATATATATATAAGTTTAGAAAATTATATATTCAAACTGATCCCATATCTTTCATAGTTTAAATGAAAGAGTACTACACCTCAAGCTATACATCTAACCTGAAAGATAAACACAAGACTTGGGGGTGAGACTCAATCAAATAAACTAAGAAATATATGACATCTGTTTGGTCTGCGAAAACCATTTTATTTATAAGCTGACAAGTTTTCCTATTTAATACACAGAATTAAATCAGGTTTATATTAAGTCGGGTTTAGAAAAGCTTCCTATAAGGGCAAGCCCCTATAGTTAATTACATCTTAGATAAACGAAGTCACCTAAAAAAACCCTCAATAAAAATCAGGGAATATTATCTTCAAAGAGGTCGAAAAGATAGGATTTTTCAACGAGATTGGAAAAAAAGTGTGAAAGGGGAATGGCTCAAATTTGGAACATTTATTGTAGAATCCAAAGGAGGGAGAACTAGGAGATGTCACAGACCCAGAGGAGAACCTCGGTGACTTCCCAAGATTCATGTGAAATAATGACACAAATAGCCTGGAAGATATGAGGATTTAGATCATGACGAAGGACAACCTCAGAATCCTAAGATGAGTTAGGGTTTAAATTGTACAGAAGAGCTATGCAAAGGCTTAAAGAAAAGTTGAGGATTTATGTTGCATAAGTAAACCACTTCGAAGTCCTATGGCTTGGTTAATTCTAAAGAAAGAGTGGTTTAGCTGATGTAGACATGTTCTGCTATTGAAGATGGTCGTGCTACCCATAATGCTAGCTCCAAGCTCCTTGTCACGGCAATTTTAGGTTTTCTAATGTATCAAGTTATAATATCAAATCAGATATCCGTAAAGGTCATGGTTATTTAAATGTTATGAAGCAAATTAAAGTTGATTAGAGCGACACCGGTTAAGATCCTACGGTTCCCTCATTCCGACACCACTATTTTCTTTTGGATTCACTGAGTCCAAATGAATTTACTAAACTCAACTTAATGAGTTCCATACTTTCATTTAGACCTTGGGAAATCTCGTTAACAACTGTAGGTTACTTCCTCCGATGGATTCTCGATCATTCAATAAAGATGTTTTAATTTAATTGCAATTTTTGTTTTGTGATTTTTGTGATTAAATTTTGAGTTGTCTTATATTTTGAATGTTGTGGCGGTAAATTTTATCTTGATTGATTTTTCTTAGCTTTGGATTTGTTTTTATGGTTATCCTAGTAGTTTTCGTTTTCAAGCAGGGCGGCATCGTTGTTTAACATGCAAGCTCGAGGCAAGAAGTGCAAAAAAGTAAATGCAATAATTTAAAAGCATACTTGTTGATTCTTCTTGTTCCTCCACCTGAAAGGTTAGTATTCACAAGACATGTAGATAATTTTTTAGGATATTTAAATTGCAGAAGTTTTAGCTACCAAACCCCAAGTTGTGACTTTATTGAATCTCAGAAGATCCTAGTGGATGGTTTTAAAACAAAAATATGGCAAGTCTAATTAGCCCTTCAGAATGTGCAATAGATTTTAAAATGCTTGAGGCATGACCCTGGACCATTTTGAAGATATCTTGAAATATTCAGAGTTCATTTGAACTTATCATATTGTTCCATTAATCATCTGATGTTGAAGTGTGACTACCCCGTTGCTCAGTGAAACTTGATAGTTTAATTATCCCAAGGATAGAATAGTCAGTTAATCAATTGATGTTTCGTTTCAAGGTTATGTGAGTGGGTGCCCCTAAGGCAAGTTTAAGTCATTTAAGATTATTGTGCTCACAATTAAGGTCAAGCTTGTAGTGTTTAAAGATGTTAATCACCAATCATGTTATCTTCTAAATCCGATCAATGGAGTGTTGAAATCGAGCCTATGTCACTACTAAGCCTTTAATAATCATGATAGGTGGAATGGTGATTATTAAAATTTTGATTTAAGTGATATATATTCTTATTGAAAGATCACATCATCATCAATCTTAGGCTCAAGATAAGTAAATTAGCATCTTTCCTATCTTAAGCCCGTCACTTAAGAATCATTTGATCTTAATTGCCTTCCAAGTCATGAAAATTATGAGAATTATGATTTTGTTGATGTTGTGCTAAGGTGGTGAGTGAATTTCTACCTTTTAATCTCATTGTATTTCAATCATCCAATCATATTTATTAAGAACAAATTTCCCATTTTCCTTGGTTAATCCTAAATTTTGATTAAGAACCAAAATCTAAAATGACTATTTTGTCCTTGGGGTACTTTACCTCATAACTCATTAAACACAACTCAAATGACTTGAGCATTCAGAGTGGCACATCCATGAGTTAATTGAAACATCATAAGAGAATAATGTGCTTTTTCTTTGTGTTGTGTTTTTTTTTTTTTAATTTAATTTAATTTAAATAATTATTTAAACTTAAGAAATAGGGTTTTCAAAATTGATTTATTTAATTATCCAAAATAAAGATTTTGTTCATGAGAAAATTATCAGAGGTTTACTTAGGTCAAAGAAACAATTAGGCAAAATTTTCATGATTTTTTTAATTTTATTATTATTATTATTATTTAATTTTGTGTCAATTTCAATGATTTAATTAAATAGAAAATAGTGTTTTAATTATCAAAATTATTTTTACATTTTTATTAGACTTCTATGAGTTCAAAAAACTCATAGAATCAATTTTTGTACTTTTATGATTTTTAATTTATTTATTATAATTATTTTAATGAGAAAATAAGGAAAATTCATTTTTTAACTTTTCAAATTTGTTTTTACCTTAGAAAAATTAGAGAAAATGTCTTAATGAATTCTAAGTGACCAGGGAAAATTTTTACACATTTTGAACCATTTTTTATATTTTTGAAAATTTTGAATATTTTATTTATTTTTAATTCCAAATAAACTCTAAAAATGACATATTTTCACAAAAACAGAGTTTATTTTTATTAAATACCCCTGATCACAAGGAACTAAAAAATCTATTTTTCATGATTTTTCTAAGCTTATTTAATTTATTATAATTATTTTTGTACAAAAAATATAAAGTTTCTTCAAAAATCAATTTTAGTACTTAAACTAAGCAAAATAACTTTTAAATTTTAACAATAAGTAAATATGACTTTTATCCTTAATGTGGAATTGATTTTTGTCAATTTTGATAAGTATATAATTTACATAAATTAACACAAGATATATACACTTAAGTAAATATAGAAATTAACAAAAATTATTCAAGTCATCATGGTATTTTTTCTAAGGTTCTCTGACCATAGAAAACCTATTAAAATTATTCTCATAATTTTTCAAGTGATTTTTTAATTTATATAATTAAAAATGGCCCAAATGGCCACCTTAGCTTAAAATTAAGGTTAGAATCATAGAGATGTCCTCTGACCTTGGAAAAATCAGAGGACATAGTCTCTATCATGAGAAACACAACCTCAAAATTTCAAGCCATGGTGAGCAATGTTTGATCATAATGAATTAAAATACTTCATAAGGTATTTAATTCATTAAAAATCAGGGAATAAGAAAAAAAAATTAATTTTAGTCCACATTATTCCTCTGTGTTCACTGAGTAAGAGAGTATTTTTCTTTTATTTTTATGATTTTTCTAGAGAAAGATATAGATTTTTGAAGTTTAGGCATCTAAAATAATTCAAAAAATCTATATTTTTCTATTTATCCATGCGGCGCCAACTCATCCTACGGCGGCTCCCAACTCACACGCGGCACGCTCCCATTCATTGTGCTTTCCACCTAGACATGCCACTCGTCCCGCGGTTCACGTACTAAGAGTCTGTCCGGCTCGATCTCCTCTGTCCAATGGATACACGCGCGATCGGATGGGTCCCTGTTATAGTCCCCAAATGACTTAGGCCGAGAACCGTTCACACTAAAACCTTAAGATCTCTGCCTAGACTCAATCAAATCGCATGGGGTTTGTTTCTAGACCTTCATTTACTCAAGAAGAGCAAATTTATATGGTTAATCAAGTATGAAATCAAGCCATTACACATGGAGAGATAAAATAAGCTCGAGTTAGGGTTAGGCTCAATACCTTTGTCTGAGAGGGGAGGCCTTGATCAGATGGTTGCGGTAGCTATGATTGAGTCCAACGAACCTCCATATGAAGTCCCAAGCCCTGGTGAATTGTCTAGGTATGATTTTGATCAAAGTGAATTTCAGGTGTTGGTCTAGAGCTAGGTTAGAGGCTGTTAAGGATGGGTCTTTTGTGGAGAATCAACTCCTCTCTTTGTGGTGATGGTGTATGCATAGTTAATTGGAGTTTGGTTCACTGTGGAGGTGTGGAGAAATTTGTCCTGGTTTTGGGGCAAATTTCAGTGAATAAATTGGCTCTGTATAGTGGTTATGGGTGGGTGAGAGCAGGGGGATTACACTTAAGAAGGTTTGAAGAAGCTCTGGTGAGATTTTGACAGTGTTCCCTCAAGGTTTCCAGATCTCTCTTATTTGGTCATGGACGAGGTGAGTTTTTATAGAGGGGCTTGGGGTGGAGCTCAGAGCCAATTAGTAGGTGAAATAAGTTGTTTATGTGGAGGGCAGAAGAGCTCCAAAGAGCAATTGCAGCTTGGATAAGTTCAATTAGCCTTGAGTTTGGTGAGGTGGCTCTTAATTTTGGAATTTTTTGGTGATTAGGGTGGCTGGCCAGAGTAGAGGAGGTGGTCAGGTGGTCAAGTGAGCCAGTGGGAGGGTTAATTATGATTAACCTTTAATGGTTTGGCATGATGAAGGAGATTTATAGGTTATGACCCAAAAATGGGATGAACTCCCTTAATTTAGGGACCCATTGGTACATAGCTCACTTGGGTGGATTTAGGGTGGTTCACCTTGGTCTGAAGTCGAAACTTAGTGGTTGTGGGGGTCTTTGGTTGACCAATTTGGTTTGATTAAGTCAATTTAGGTGAAGGGGTTCAATTTGGGTCAAAATGGCTAGAAGTTGGGTTTCGGTTAGGCTAGCCATGAAATTTAGCTTAATTTATTGATCAATTTGGTGTATATGATTGTCATGAGGAGTTTAGAAAAGATTTGAAGTGATTTTGAATTGGTTTGGAGGTTCAATTTGGAGGATTTTGGGCATTTGGTCAATTTGGTGGTGTTGGGTTAGACTTGGGTTTATGTTAGGACAAGGTTGGGTTAGGTCCAAATTGATGGTTCAAAATGGTCTATAGGAATGTCATAAAGAGTTTTCAACATAACTTGGGTGTCAATATTGGGGTTAGAGCATTCAATTTGGTGGAATTTGGAGACATGGTCAATTTGGGGCAAATTTGGGGATTTTGAACGTGGGTTGAAATTGAGTGAAATTGAGGCTTGAAAAAGGTCAAATGAAGGTCCAATTTGATGTGTAGGATTTTTAGAAAGAATTTAGGATTCAAATTGGGGCAATTGAGTGGAACACAAGGTTCAATTAGGTGAGATTAATTCATAGGGTCAAAATTGGGGGTTTAATTTGGATCAAAATTGAGCTCATATCATGGGTCAATTAGGCTTGGATATGGTTTGAATTGATCATATGAAAGATGAATTTGAATCTAGAATTGAAATTGGGGAGAATTGGGGCTAAATTGATGGGTATGTGAGGTGAATTTGGAGAAATCGGGTCTTTAAAGGCAATTTGGGGCTTTTTGGTCAAAGTGGTCAAATTGGCCAAATTGGGTTCAATAAAAAAAGTCCAAATTGGTTTTCAAAACATTTAAAATGATTTTGAGGGTTTTAGGAAAGTTTGGGCTACCAAGGGTATTTTTGTAATTTTGGCAAATTTGAGGGTATTTTGGTAACTTAGTAATTTTTGGGATGTTTTGGGCAATTTGGGTAATTTCAAATGGTTTGAAATAATTTTTTGAATAATTTTGGGTATTTTCGATGAATTTAGGAATTTTGGTCAAATTTAGGGTTTCAAGGGCATTTAGGTAATTTGGGTAGATTTGAGGACCAATGGTTAAGTTGGATATTTTGGTAAAATTGGGGTGCCAACCACCTTATATGAGCTGTGAACCAATGAAATCCTCATTTGGGTCCTCTATGTACTGGTCTTAGCTAAACCCTAGCCTTGGGTCAGTGGGATTAGAGGGTCATCTACATGAGTTTCCCAAAAGATCAAGGGATCAAATTTAACAAATTTGGGTTTTAGGGTTGTGAGTGAAAGTGGGTGCAAATGAGTGTGAGTGAACTAGCTCCAGATTAACACCCAGGGTCAACCTTAAGGCCAAGCAGTTTGATCCCCGATAACTGCTTATATGCAACAGTATAACAATAATTTTGATTATATTTTTTAGTTATATTTCCTTATTTTGCAACAAAACCAAAAACTTGATCCTGAAGAAAAATAAGAATTTAACTTTTAATTTATATATATTGGGATACTACGCAAGTATATGTATCTTTATCAAGTAATATAGAACTTTTTGATTAAGACCTGAATATCAAACCCACTAGAAAGATATGCAATATGCACTTTTCAGAAAACTTTCTAATTTTAAAAAGACAATTATTTAAATTAAAGACATTTTCGCAGTAAAGAAAGTTTAAATATTTTTGGTAATTTTAATATTTTAACAAAAACCAAACAATCTTAAGAAGATAACTTGAGTTTTTGTAGAAGAAAAGCACTCAATATGAAAATATCTTTCTCCTTATCATGAATCAGTAATAAGTATAGGAATTCTGTTGTGGAAGAATGCATATTGTGTTGTGTCAAATAAGAACAATAATATTCTTTACCCTTACTAAAGATGCTATAAAAAACATTGGCTAATTAAAAGTTTGAATAGTTCTGCAGACTGGCTAGGCAGAGAAGATACTAGCTCTCACTCTAGAGTTCCCTCGATTCCCTCCACCTGAGGGCTAACATCTCGTATCAGAACCTAAAACAATAAACCAAGTTGGGGGCTTTAATCTGTCACTTTAAAGTCCTCTAACTCTACACCTCTCAATGAATATTTCCCTATTTATTTGTACTCAATCATATGAACTACATTCTCATTCATACAACTCATTCGATTCTTTCTAATTGTTGACTGAGACAATACCAGTCCGGTTCTTACATGTTCTCACAATAAATTTTAACCAATTGTTGACTTAGACAATACCAGCCCGGTTCTTACATGTTCTCACAACAAATTTTAACATTATTTCCAAATTTATTTGCACTAAATCATATGAATTACATTCTCATTCATACAACCTCATGTGATTCTTTCTACCTATTTGCACTCAATCATATGAACTACATTCTCATTCATACAACCTCATGTGATTCTTTCCAACTGCCGTCTGAGACAATACCAGCCCGGTTTTTACATGTTCTCACAATAAATTTTAACATCTGGATTGGCCAAATAAAGAAGTAAATGAAGTACATGGATTTAAATCATCACAACTTCTGCCAACATTAAAAATCAATACTCTCCACAACTTCCATCCAACACAATTATTTATCATTTTAATAAGAAAGATAAAGAAAACTACTAAGAATCTATGGAGTAAACAAAACCACACTTTAGTTTAAAAGTAGAAATCATTGTCAAACCAACAGAAAGTTTCAATTAAAACCAAAAGTAGTCTAAAATAAAAGATAAAAACTTATCTCAAGTCCTCCACCAAACTCTTGAAGTTCCTTTGAATCTCTTCTCTTTTAAAACACTCTCAATATAAAACTAAAATAAAAAGGATAAATATCTGGTGCCTGAAAAATCTCTCCAATTAACTCCCAAATTTTAGAACTTTCAAAACTTTTCCAGTACTTTCAGGACCCTCTTTCAAAGTTTCAATCTTCCTTCTTTTATAATTCTCTAAAAGGTGCCTTGATATCTCTTCAAAATGTGTCTTGTTTCGATGTATTTCACTGAGAGATGCATCCTTTCGCAATAATTTTCATCCATGGTGGTTGTAACTACCTATTAAGCCAATAGGTGCCTCAAAAACCTCTTCAAAATTTGCAAAAACCAAATTTACTCATCCAACAACTGCCACTCGCGCTTAAGTGTGGGGCCTTTGGAGCTTAGGCGTGGCCTTCTCTGTTTGACCGGCGCTTAAGAACCAGATCTGGCACTTAGTCGCCAAAATACTTTTGCACATTTTTCACTTATTTGCTCCAACTTTGATCCTTTTTCACTCTTTTAAGTACTTTTCACCTTTTTACCTGTACCTGAAAGAAAAACACAAAAATACCTTCCATTAAAGCGCAATATCTCAAAAATATGTATAACAATGTGTCTAAAACCACTATATATTTTAGGCGTATTGCAGTCCTATGGGGACTCCCCTTGAGCTTCCTTTATAGTGGTCCCACCTATTAAGTGCTAGAGGTTAGGACTAGTATATGGAACTTTAAGTTGAGCACAGAAGAGTTTAGAGTTTCTAAATGTTAGGGTTCCTATTTCTAGTTTTCTAGGAATAGTCAACAGAAAAGTCTTATGGATAGACCTTAGGCTACTAAAGAGGGAAAACTAGACCTCAACCAAAAGTGAGGTCAACAAATGGACCCCCAATAGGTGTGGTGTGTTGGGCAGGCACACTGCACGTATTGGTGTTGACCGACAAGATCAACAAGCTCAATATATATTTCTAAGTCCTAGACTTCAACCAAAAGTGAGGTCAATAAATGGACCCCCAATAGGTGTGGTGTGCTGGGCAAGCACACGTGTGTTGGCGTTGACCGACAAGATCAACAAAACCAAGCCAGACTTCTAAGTCAAAAGACCTAGAACGAAGTGTAGAATCGAGTGCTAGTTGTTTCCATTGGGGAGTTAGCAAATGGACTTTTGATAAAAATTGAGGATTCAGAATTCTTATTGGGGATTGGAGAGTGGGTTCCAAATTATCAAGTTTTAGGTGTTTTAGGAGGATGGGAAGCAGTATTTAGGTGATGGCCTAAAGATGGGAATTGAAATTTAGGTATCAATCCCAAAAAGAGAATCGAAATTTAGGTACCGACCTCAAAAGATAAGAATCAGAATTTAGTTACTGCTCCCGAAATGAGAATTAAAATTTAAGTATCAGTCTCAGAAAGAGAGTCAAAATTTAGGTACTGACCTCAAGAGATAGAAATCAAAATTTAGGTATTGATTCCAAAATGAGAATTGAAATTTAGGTATCAATCTTAGAAATAGAATCAGAATTTAGGTACTCACCTCAAAAGATAGGAATCAGAATTTAGGTATTGATCCCGAAATGAGAATTGAAATTTAGGTATCAATCTCATAAATAGAATCAGAATTTAGGTACCGACCTTCAAAAGATATGAATCAGAATTTAGGTACTAATCTCAAAATGAGAATTGAAATTTAAGTATCAATCTCAGAATGAGAATCAAAATTTAGGTACTAACCTCAAAAGATAGGAATCAAAATTTAGGTACTGATTCTGAAATGAGAATTGAAATTTAGGTATCAATCTCAGAAAGAGAATCTGAATTCAGGTACCAACCTCAAAAGATAGTAATCAAAATTTAGGTACTGATCCTGAAATAAGAACTGAAATTTAGGTATCAATTCCAAAAAGAGAGTCGAAATTTAGGTACCGACCTCAACGGGAGTTGAAAAATCATCCATGAAATGAATTTCTCCTCCATGAAATCAAATGTGATCCTCATTTTGTTGTAGAACTCATACTCCATTTCCCGGATCAAATGTTTCACAGCATATTTTAAAAATTCAATTGGCCAGATTGAAATGTAAATTAAGTTCGAAGTTTAAAAATCATCACAATTTATTTTATATTTTAATGTTGGCACATCATATTATCTTTTCATTTCACCATATCTCAGAGTAGGGAGAAAGAGAGAAGGAACTACTCAGACTTCATGAGAAAGACACAACAAAACATAAATTTCATATATAAAAGAAAGTTTATACAACAATAATAAACAAAGAACACTTATCTGAAACTCTTTCTCAAAGCAAATCCTTTGTAAAAACTGCTTAGACTTCATGAGAAAGATACAACAAAACACAAATTTCATATATAAAAGAAAGTTCATACTACTAATAAACAAACAAAACTTATCTGAAACTCTTTCTCAAAGTAAATCCTTTGTATCCTTTCCTTAGAAATGCAAGAAGAAGATATCTCTCACTTTTCTTCTTCTCCAACACTCTTACGGAAAGTTTCACACTAAATCTCACCACACAAACTCTAAACTATAAAAGAAAATTCACTAATGGACTCCAATATTGTGGTGTAATGAAGATGGATTATGAGGAATGGCAAAAATGGAGCGTGGTGGAATGTCTTGGAGCGAAATGAGTCCATTTCCTAATGAATTTTGGCCCCAAATAAAGCCCATGGTCGGTTGTCCAAAAGGTGCCTCCAAAAACTCTTCAAAAATCATCCAAATACATCAAACCTCCTAGAAATGGGGGCTGAACCGCCTTTGGCACCGTCGTCGCTAGTCTGGCGCCATCGGCGCTGAATAAAAATTTCAGTTGTTATGTTGTTCTGCACTATCGGCACTGCCTTTAGCGCGGTCGATGCTGAGTACTTCTTTAAAAAAATCATTTTGACTCCAAATTCCATCCTTTTTGCTTCCTTTTTGCTTTACATCCTAAAAATTAATAACCTGCAAGAAAACATCAAAATACCTTCCATTAAGGTGCAATATCACAAAAAATAAGTATAAATATGGGTCTAAAAATGCATATATTTTGGTGTATCAAGCATCAAAAGGTACATTATGCTGAACGCATCAAAAGTACATCTGAAAATATCGTTGTGCTGAATACATATCATAAGCTGAACATATTTGATACATATATCATCATATATACTGCAACAAAACATGATACAGAAAGGTATCCCCTGACTGTCCATCTTTGGCAGGGTGAGTGTCTGATCGAGCTAACCTACTAAGCCACGCTCTAGGATAAGAGTTCCCTTTACGTGTACTTAGAGGTGTAACCCTCTCATAGCTTCTAAGGTTGTAGTTGGCATCTTGTTGTTATTCATCCTTCTGAAAGTTACTGACACCCATCGATGTCGTCCCCTGGAATGTAGTGCTTGGCCAGGTCTGCTCCATTTCCCTTGAGAATCAGTATTGAACCCACTGGTAGTAGAATCTCCAAGGATCCTCTGAACTCCTTGGGACTAATGAAATCTATTTCTTTCCCAAACAAAACATTACTTTTGCTCATGAAGGAGACAGTGCAAAAGGTCTCACGAAATCATGATGGTTTATATGTGGGGGAATGTAATCGCCTTCATCGCAAATATTGATGATACAACTATTGGGAACGTAATCGGCTGGAAGTATGCTCCACCTAACCATCTTCTTGATCATCCAGTTTATTATAAGAGGTAATGGATCCACCTCATCGTGTCTTAAAATCCCCGGGGGATTTCCTTTTCTATCTTTGGTAAAATAATAATAGCAACCACATTGGATGGTGATTCTGCCTTTTCCACGCATCCATTTTTGCGATTCAGAATAGGTCCTTTCCATCAGAAGATCAGCTTGACCCCTGTCTTTTAGGTTGAATATACAGTCAAAAATGCTCCTTTCTTCACTTTCAGAGAATACTCTGGTGTACAACTCCAGGCCTTCTAGTATGTTGACAAATCTTCCTTGAACTTCTTCATAAAATTCAAATTCCCTTTTCTTTACTTTACGCATTTTGTTTAATTCTTCCATGGTAACTATCGGCGGCTGTCGAGGGCACTCCCTCATTTCAATATCAGCAGGAATCCATGCTTGTGTTATCTTTGTATTTAGCAAAATATATGATTCTCCCATTAAGTGATCGATGATCTGAAATCTGCTATCAGTTGATGTATATTCTTCCATAGTGTTGTAATGCTCTAGGTGGAGGACATTGCAGTTTGGGCATTCCACAAATGCCCCCATAGTTGGTATCCATGTAGGAATCTCGACGTTGCACGTTGGGCAGCCCGTGCAAAGATCATCTAAAACTTCAAGTAGCATCGACTCTATAGTGAACTAAAACTCATCCTTTGTGGCAAGCAAGCTAGAGGAAGTCTCTCTCATGCATGGATCGTAGATCTTCCCCTCAGGAATCTGGGTAAGTAAGTTTTCTGGCTCCTTCTGGCATCTTCTTTCTTCACATAGGAATGCTTTGAGTTT
Source organism: Phalaenopsis hybrid cultivar (assembly GCA_002079205.1). Classification (NCBI taxonomy): domain Eukaryota; kingdom Viridiplantae; phylum Streptophyta; class Magnoliopsida; order Asparagales; family Orchidaceae; genus Phalaenopsis; species Phalaenopsis hybrid cultivar. The sequence goes on from JXCR01132106.1 coordinate 139,798, forward strand.
TTGATGATTGGCATTTTTGCATTGAGTCCTTCATAACGGTGCTTCTGGCAGTCTCTTTTCATTAGTAATGATTATACCTCCGGTTAGTGCAGTTATCATAGATGGTAGACAACTAGTCCCTTCCATCAGATCTTGCACTACCACTTTCTTTCCCTTCAGTGTGGAATCCTCCTTGGTGCTGATCTTTAATAGTGACTGTAAGCCCTCTTTTTCTTAACAGTTGAACACGTCCTTCACGGGACCCTCATAGTCTACATCGACTTGACCGATGTCCACGTCGAAGTCTATGATTCCATCCTGGGATGCCCTTTCCTTGTTAAGTGTGAGATTCTGACCATCATTGAAAGCAAAAATCAGCTTCTGTTCTGTCATTTTTTCTGCAGACGACAGGAAAAACATCAGTGCGCTGAAATTTAGCAGAAATAAGAACAAAACAAAGTGTTTATTAGACAAAATTTTAGTTTATATCGGTGAGAAAATCATTTATTTATATTTACATATTATTTAATTTAGTAAAATATCAACCTTATAAGTATAAAGGAGAAAATCAAAGCACATAAATTCAAAAATTTTCATTTTATTGAGGCTAATTTTATTATAAAATTTTTTGAACCAGTCACAGACGTTTGGCCAAATAAATAACCCCAGATCAATCAAAATTTTAAAATTTCAACTCAAGCAATGTCAATTTGCATAGTATGTCTTCAAGTATTGTCCGTTGATCGAAAAGATGGGTCTCTCGTCTAGAAAATCCACCAGCTGGTAGGCTTCCCCTACGTGGACCTTTTCTATGACAAATGGTCCCTCCCAAGTTTGCTCAAATTTTTCACCTATCCTGCGGCGTGCAAGAATAAGCCTTTTGAGCACGAGAACGAGATCACCAACTTTGAACATCCTTGGGCAGACCAATTTATCATGTGCTCTTACCATCCTTGCTTGGTAAAGCTCCAAATGTTGCTGTGCTTCTAGTCATTTTTCTTCAAGACTTTAGAATTCTTCAATTTTGAGTTTTGCACTATCTTTTGTTGTAAATTGATTGGCGGCAGCAATTCTGAGAGACAGAGTTTGAACTTCTAATGGTAGTACGGCCTCGACTCGTACACAAGTGCGTAGGGTGCACATTGAGTGGCAGTCTTGAATGTTTTCCGGTAAGCCACAAGGCTTCTAACTGTTTTTAATGCCAATCTCTTTTGTTTTCGTTCAGTGTCTTCTTCAAAATCTGTACCAGTGTCTTGTTGAAGGCCTCCGCCAGGCCATTTGCCCTAGGATAGTAGATCGTAGAGTATCTTCAGTCCATCTAGTGCCACTTAACAAAATTGTTGATTTTTGTGCTCTTGAAGGCTGTCCCATTATTGGAAATTATTCTGCGCGGAACTCTGAAATGGTAGAAAACTTAGCTTTTGAAAAATTGAAGGAAATGATATGTTGTAACCTCTCAAAATAGTACTGCCTCTGCCCATTTGGAAAAGTAATCTACAGCAACAAGTATAAATCTGTGTCCTTTAGAGATGGAGGGTTCTATCGAACCTATCATGTCCGTGCCCCAACACTCGAAAGACCACGAGGCGACGGTTGGGTGTAACACATTCGGGGGTTGGTGCAAGTCCAACCCATGCACTAAGCACTGGTGACATCTTCTGGTTGTATCCATGTAGTCGGATGTCATTGTCGGCCAATAATATTCGAGTCTCCTAATCTTTATTTTCATCTTTAGCCCTGACTGGTGAGCGGCACACAATCTGGCATGTACTTCTTTGACAATATTTTGTGCTTCTCCTTTGCTTAGACATCGTAGCCACACCTTATCAAATGATCTTATGTAGAGGACATCACCCACTAAAGCGTACGACATAGCCATTCTTGTGATGTGATGAGATACTCACTTGTCTTCTGCCAGCTTTCCAGTCAGCAAATATTATATTATTGGCTTACGCTAATCTTTGTTGATATCAGCAACCGCAATCATCATTTCTTCTTCTTTTCCAAGATTATGTAGATTTTCAAAGTCGATTCGAGACAAAACATGTCTTCCTTGTACTGTAATATCAATGGAACCCTCTGGGGAACACGCCAATTCTTTTGTAAGTTTTGTTAAAACATCGGCATGGGCATCATATCCCTGAGTAATCTAGTAAAAAGTTACATTGAGGATCCGTTCTAGTAGCTTCATGGTGTACCGGTGGTATTCTACTAACCTTAGTTTCAAAATATTGTATTGTTAGTCGACTTGTTGGATGATGAGTTATGAGTCGCCATACATGGCAATATTTGTTATAATCATCGAGATTGTCAATTCCAACCCAATAATTAAGGCTTCATATTCTGCTTCGTTGTTGGTATATGGATCTATCAGGTGATAGGAGAATCTCAACATGCCCTTATCTGGCATGATGAAGATCAAACCAATTCCTGTTTTGCCTGGTGTAATTGTTCCTAATCCTTTATCTTTTCTAGCTGACGAAGCTCCATCAAAGTACATCTCCCAGTGTTGTGCACTAGAGAATTCAATTTATAATACATGTTCATCGGGTAGTTTGTCATTAAGAGGGGACCCAGCTGGAATTGGGTGTGCAGCGAGAAAAATTGCTAAAATTTGTCCCTTGCTAGCACGGAGGGGAACAAAAGTTATATCAAATTGCAACAAAATCATCGACCATTGTGCTAGACATCCAGAGAGTTTTGGTCGAGTCATCAAATATTGTAACGAATTAACTTTTGAAATTAGAGTTACCTTATGAGAAAGCATGTAATGTCTGAACTTCTGGACGGTGAAAATTAAAGCTAGACAATGCTTTTTAGAAAGGCGGATACCTTATCTCTATCGGTATTAGACGTCAACTCAAGTAGTAGAGTGCGTTTTTTTTACCCTCGACATTGACTTGGGCTAAGAGGGCTCCAAGAGAGTTGTCTACGGCCACCGTATAAAGTATTAAAGGTTTTCCCAGGATAGGGGCTACCAAAGCAAGAGATGTCATTAAATATTTCTTAATGTCCTCGAAGGCCTGTTGGCATTTCTATTTCCAAACAAATTTGGGGTCCTTTTTAACTAATGTCGAGAAGGGCTGACACCTATCTGAGAGATTAGAAATAAAGCATCTTAGATATGCCAACTTTCCTTGGAAGGAACGTAGTCGTTTCAAGGTTTTGGGAGGAGGCATTTCCAAGATAGCTTTAATCTTATCCGGGTCAATCTCGATTCTCCGATGACGGACAATAAATTCTAGAAATTTCCTAGAGGTGACGCCGAAGGTGCACTCTAAGGGATTCCTCTTAAGATCAAATTGTCGTAATCATTCAAACAAAATCCTCAAATCGTACAAATGTTCTATTTTTTATTTACTTTTGATGACCAAATCATCCACATAGCATTCCACTTGGTTGTGAATGAGATCATAAAAAATCTTTGTTATAGCTCGTTGGTATATTGCTCCAGCATTCTTCAACCCAAACGACATTACTGTGTAATAGAAAATCCCGATAGGTGTTCTGAAGGCTTAAGTGTTGCATCTTCTGGAACCATCTTGATTTAGTTGCACCATGACGATCCATCCATAAAGGAGAAAATCTTATTTGTCGAAGTGATATCCACCATCATTTCTGGTATTGTAAATGGAAATTTATCATTTGGACATGCTTTGTTCAAATCCCTGAAGTTGACACATACACAGATTTTTCTGGTACAATGTTAGCTAACCATGTGGGTTATTGCTCTTCTCTCACAAAGTTAGCATCTATTAACTTCTTCACCTCAACAATGACTTACTGCTCTATTTCAAGGCGCATTCTTCTTGGAGCTTATTTTACTGGAGTCATATCTTTGTCAACCCCAAGTTTATGAACTGCAACTTCTGCTGACGGTTCTAGCATTTCATCAAAACTATAAGCGAAGCAATATTTGAATTTTGTGAACAGTTTGATCAGCTTTAAAGATTCTTCATCATTGAGTAGAGAACTTATAAATGTAGGTCGGGGTTGCTCTTCTCTCCCGAGGCTGATTTCCTTCAATTTATCAACCGTTGATTTAATTTCTTCTTCAAATTCTTGCGGAGAATTTTCTATTAGCTGATTAGTGAAGTCATCCTCCACATTAAGGAAATCCTCTCTCAATTCACTATTAACAATCATGCAAAATTATGAATCATCGACTGGTCTGACTGTACCAAATTTGAGACCATCTTTCAAATTAGGAGTTCGACTTTTAAATCCCATAATTTTTCAAAAAGTTGTAATTTATCTTTTGGCATTTGTTTTGGAAAATATTCCTGTTGAATTAACATTTGTACATAAGGTGAAAAGTAACCAAAAGGTAATTCCATTAATTCATTAGGATTCTCATCCAAATTTACATGATTTTTAAGTCTGGTAGAAGTAGAAGCAGGATAAAATTTGATCGGATTTGAACCAACGCTACAGACCTTCTTGACATCTAAACTCTCAACCTCTTAGGGGTGAATTAAAGCAAGGGTCATGATATTCACATAATGGTTTATCAGATCATAAATTATCTTATATTCACTTTTCTCCACATCTTTTAAGGATATCTCGTACTGTGGTTTATTCTGTTTTATTATGTCATCTTTAGAACTTTATTCTTCATCAATGTTGATGGTTGGCCTAGTCTGTTCAACAATCAAGTTGGCTCTTCCTCATCCACATCCCCTACCTCAACCTTGGGTGAGCGAACTAAAATAACCCCCACCAACTTGTTGCAAAAGAGTAGTGGAAGATCATTGAAGTGGAGCTGAATGGCTTCCTCTTTTTGATTCTTCTGAATCTTCCACTTTATTTGCTACAACTTCATGAGAGAAGACAATTTTCTTTAGAGGCACGTAGTAGGCAACATTTTTATGAATGCCAACTTCAAGAACTAAAAATGGTTGTAAATTTCCTTTGATGCAATGTTCTTGTCTTTCTTTATAGTACTTAATGCACTTGTGTAAAGATGAAGGAACCATGTTGCATTCGTGAATCCATGGTCAACCCAGTAGAGCATTGAAAGGAGACTGAGCGTCAATAATATGAAATTTAGCGGTTGTTACTAGTTCTCCAACTATCATAAGTAATGTAATTGATCCAAGGGCTCTTTCTCCCTTTTGGTTGAGTCCTCTTAACATCATTTTATCGGCTGTAAGCTCTTGAGCTTTAATTTCCAAATAGGCCAATGTTTGTAGGCTCATCAAGTTGAGGATGCTCTAGGATCTACCAAAACTCTGGACAACACAAATCTAATGATGTTAACGGAGATATAGAGTGGATGATCAACAAGTCTTCATCTGTAAAGGTTACCCCCAATTGTTCTTTCAATGAACAAACTTCATCCGAGGATGTGTTGGACAACTGGGCTAAGCAAATCTCTGGATCAAGCAAAGCTATAACCATAGACTCTCTCATCTCCTTTGACAATATTAGAGTATCATAGATGCTTAATCTGGCCACCAACTTCCTAAGGTGAGCTAGCACGTTGTAATCCACTTTGTATGATCCTCCAACTTTCTCTTGGTTAAGTGGTTCTTCCACTAGTAGAGGTGAAGGTAGCTCTTCTTGAGTTACTGTTTTCTTTCCTTTATCCATTGGAGCTAACCTCGGGGGTAATACTTTCCCGCTCATTAAGTTTACTTCTATAATTTCTTCTTCTTGAGATGTCGTAGGCGAATCTTTCGGTGTTTCTTCTTTATTGGAAAGATCTAAGTTAATGGAAAGTGGTGCACCGTGGCACTCAAGGATTGGTTCATCACTCACGGCGCTATCGTAACCGGTATTGTCGATGTCTTCTTTAGTCTTGCTAACAGGTTTATTGGACTTAAGTACGATTTGAGGATCGATTTGGGAATCAAGATCGAAGCTAGATTGGTCATAATCGATTATGTTATCGCTAGAAATAGTTAAAACATAGCTGAAGTCATAATCATTATATTCATAAGACCCTGGAGGGGCAAAAAGATAATCATATAAGGTCAAGGGTTCGAGGATTTTCTTCCCCGAATTCAAAACAACTAATCTAGCAGAGGCAGACCCTATCCTACCCCCCATGTTATCAATTATCGTGGTGGTGTTCTTCTTCTTATTCTTTTGTGGTGGCAGATTTCGTTGCAAAATCTTCATCTCTGACTTGGCAGGCTGAAAACTCTGAATGGAGGCTTGCCTTGATGCATTCTAAATTTGGTTCAGCACACTCTTAAGATTGTTCTAAGTCATACTCCATCCATTTTTACCAGCATATGAATCAATCGGAGAGACTGGCTCGGCTGAAATCATATTTACAAAACCTCTTTAATGTTCTTTTAAATATTCTTTTGGAATTGTTATATTTCCTTCCTTAAGATTTTTCTCAAGCCAATCCTTAAAGACTAAACAATCCTCTAAAGTATGTTCAAGCATCCGGTGATACGGGTAATAATTAGGTTGATCCTTTTTGTCGACCTTTTTGGGTTTCTTTGGATCTGGTAATCTGAACTCAGGCTTCTTCATCAGACTTCTGAATATTTTTTGTACCGCTTCATCTTTGAAGGAATAAACTCTTTTCCTTCATTCCATCAAGGACGGACCCTTTCTATTTTCTATTCGGTACGATCCCCCTTGAGGCAGTTGCTGGCTAGATTGACCATACTATTGTGTCTGTTGTTGAGCATGCCGCGATGACGACTGGGAATTCTGATGAGAATTTTCTACATGTATCTTCATTGGTTGTTTTCTTTTATCAACCGTTGCCACTATTCCGGACTTCTTTTCAAATGCCTTGGTAATCCTGAATTTCTCCTCTTTCTCTTGGGAATCCATATGTTTGACTTCTTCTTGAATATTTTTGACTTTGCTGAGTAGCTTCTCGAAGAATTTAATGGTGGGTCCCTTGAGCATGAAGGCTACTGGCCCATGGATGCTCTTGAGTAAGATCTCAATTGCATGATGTTCCTGTAGCTGAGGAAATGTAGTCCACTAATATCTCGTTAGGCTTTTGCTTCTCTACTATGAGATCTACAATAGACACATAATGTTGCACTCCGACAAATCTCTTCACAAACAATTGTTCTAGCTCAGCAAACATCTTGACTGATCCGTTGAGTAGTTTGGGATACCAATCAAAAGTGATTCCTGATAGGCTACTGACAAACTGTCAAAAGAGCAAAGCTTTGTTTCCTCCTGTGCTGCCACAACTGGCTCAAAAATGTGCTATATGTTGCTTGGGATTTCTAGTCCCGTCAAATACCTTAAATTTTGGTGACACAAAACCCTTAGGGTAGGGTACCACATCGAACTCCTTTGAGTAAGGCCTACCCTTCAAAATCAATGCACCGCTCTTAGATTGGGTCAAGGCCTCCTGAACTTGCTCGACCAATTGCTTAAATTCCTTTTCAAGTATGGCACTTGATGGAGAATTCTTATTTTGTTGCTCATCTCTATTCGCTGAGGCAACTTCCCTCCTTTCATCCGTGATATGTATAATCTCCAGTTGATTGACTTCTAGGGAGGCTAACTGTGGTGGTTGAGACTGTTCCTAAATTACAGCCATGACGGTTATGGGATCAATCATCTCTTCCAATCTTTTTTTTCATTTGGCTGATTTGCTCATCCCTTAAGAAAATAGTCCTACTTAGCTCATCTACAGCGTTCTCTTCGACGAGAGGTTGAGCATCACGCACATATGCGGTGGCTCTAGTCTCAATGACATGGATATCCATGAAATTCTTCTCGAGGTAATCATTAAAGTCAAAGTCTTCATCATCATCAATGGAAACTCCATGTTCTTGGGCTAACTCAGAAATCTCGTCCCTGAGCTTTTCGGCCTTTTCTTCAATTATTGATTCCTATAGCACCTTGAGATCTGGAGGACTTTGCTGGACATCCTCTACTTGCTCATCCATCTCGCTAGTAATTGCTGTGACAATGTCAGATACTTTGGACCCTTTCTTCATTCCATGATCCTGCCCTTCAGGCTCACCGGACCGTATCGGTACAGTGACCTTGGGGACCCATACCTTTTTCTTTAACGATGATGTCTTGAGACGGAGTGTCTCAGCAAAAACATTAGCATGTCGAAGAGAAGTATGATCCCCATAGTTCAGACCAAATACACTAATGGGTGATCGCTTTGTCTTTTCCTTCAAAACCTTAAGAACATCTTTGTGACCGGTAATTGGTAGAATTCTAGGACCCAGACACGACTTAAATGGTCGATGGCCTGCCGGTCTAGTGATAGCAGAATCAGTAGCAACAATAGTGGTATCAACTCTGCTTTCTAAGTGGAACCAGACGGGAATGCGAGCATGCAAAGCTTCAATTGATTTCTGAGACCATCTGGTAGATCTGACGACTCTTAGAATTTCTCTCTTCATGTGAGGGGATATTGCACATCCCACTTGCTTGAGTAATTCACCAATTGATGAACCTTCTTTGGCAGTTAGTCTCTGGGAAACTATACTGACTCGGGTGATAGGAGCAAACTTCTTCCTCTCCCCACCATGTCCATGAGGTGACGGTAAAGTAGCGGTGATCTTATGGATACTTTCGTACCCATTAGTATCCATTAAGGGATGGAATCTACTCCCTTGCAGAAGTGGATAGGTCTCCAGTAACCCTGACTCCTCCTGATGAGGACCTTCATCAACAGGTACTTCCTTAAAAATTTGGGCCTCAGCAGCCCTCCAAACCTTCTAGCTGCGGGTTCTCCTTTAGTTTTGGGTTAATGGTGTGGTCCTCAAACTTGATCTGATTTCAAATACTGACGGCAGGATAACCAATCCTTCAGTGGAGTCTTCAACAATCATAACTTCTTTTCCCTTAGTAGAACGGGAACAACGGACTTAGTAGGTGTCATGGTGGTAGTAGTCTTGATTTTCTTGTAAGAAGGGAAACCTGAGGGCAATTTAGGTTAAACTCAGTAGAAGGTTCCTGAACTTTCGGAGTAGCGACTTTTATCACGATGAAAGTGGCTTTCCCAAGTATAACCTCAAGTTCATCAAATCTTGCTCCGAACTTGATGGTGGGAGTGACATTGCGGTCACTGCTGCTCGTCGGCAGGTTGCATGAGAAAGTGAGCATTGGGAATGCCATTGTAACAACTTTAAAATCAAAAAGCTCTGGGGTTAGTTATTTGGCCAATACCTCGTAATCTTAGTGCGAGCACTACAAATTAATAGAGGTCGATCTATAGACCAGATAAGTCTTTATTTAATTTGTGGAAATTTTAAGATTTTAGTAAAAAAATAGTTTGAAAGTAGAAATATTTAATTAATATAAAGAAAATTAAAGAGCACGTGTAGCATGATACAATTTGATTTAATTTGCAAAATGACAAATCAAACTCAAAATAGAAAAAGTGAAGTTCAGGACCCAATGCGGGACCAACTTTACACGCACAATACCCAGGTGTAACTAGTCCACCAACACACCTATTGGGGGTTTGACCCCATAATAAGATCAAAAAAGTCCTTAATGGCCTCCTGAACCTTTCTGTTCAAAGGTGAATAAGCAAACGGTCCTGAAGTCTAAAAGAGTTGACCGTACTTACCCAAGAAAGAAATGGGTGAAGCATGCCAATGGAATAAGGGTAATCTGGTTCATGGGGGACATGAATAAATTCTTGATGTATGAAGACAATATTCCATGATTAATATGGTGAGAGAAGCTTATCCCTAGTGGAGTCGCCAGAAGTTGGTCGGCCGCTGATACACCAAAAATATATGCATTTTAGACTCATATTTTATACTCATTTTTTGTAATATTGCACTTTAATGGAAGGTATTTTGATGTTTTCTTGCAGGTTATTGATTTTTAGGGCTTAAAGCAAAAAGAAAGCAAAAAGGATGAAATTTGGAGTCAAAATTACGTTTTTAAAGAAATGCTCAACGTCGGTAGCGCCGACGGAGCAGAACAACTTAAGGCTGAAGATTTTTAATCAGTGCCAACGGTGCTAAAGGCGGTGCAGACCCTGTTTATAAAAGGTTCGATGTATTTGGATGATTTTTTGAAGAGTTTTTGGAGGCACCTCTTGGAGAACCAACCTTGGGCTCTTTTTTGGGCCGAATTTCATCACAAAAAGTGCTCCTCTAGGTTTTTCACTCTTCTACGTCCATTTTTCGCACCACATCATTCCATTCCACTATCATATTGGAGTCAATTTTTTATTTTTCTTTCATAGTTTAGAGTTTTTGTGGTGAGGTTTAGTGTGAAACTTTCTGTAAGAGTGTTGGAGAAGGAGAAAAGTGAAAGATATCTTCTTCCTGCATTTCTAAGATATATGACATCCCTTTGTCTGTGAAAACCATTTTATTTATAAGCCGACAAGTTTTCATATTTAATATAGAGAATTAAATAGGGTTTACATTAAGCCGGGTTCGGAAAAACTTCCTATAAGGGCAAACCCCTATAGTTAATTACATCTTAGATAACTAAAGTCACCTAAGAAAACTCTCGATAAAAATCAAGGAATATTATCTTTAAAGAGGTCGAAAGAATAGGACTTTTCAACTAGATCGGACAAAGAGGTGTGAAAGGGGAATGACTCAAATTTGAAATATTTACTATAGAATCCAAAGGAGGAAGAACTAGGGGATGTCACAGATCCAGAGAAGAACCTCGGTGACTTCCCAAGTTACCCTATGGTTTGGCTTCAATTTAGAGGAGAATTATTTAAATGTTTTATCTTGCCAATTTTTATTTTATTTAGGGCTTACATTCGTATGAAACAATCTCATAAATAGCCTGGAAGATATGAGGATTTAGGTCATGACGAACGACAACCTCGGAATCCTAAGACGAGTTAAGGCTTAAATTGTACAACAGAGCTATGCAAAGTCCTAAAGAAAAGTTAAGGATTTATGTTGCATAAGTAAACCATATCGAAGTCCTATGACTTGGTTATTTAATTCTAAAGAAAGAGTGGTTTAGCTGATATAGACATGTTTTGTTGTTGAAGATGGTCGTGTTGCTCACAATGCTAGCTCCAAGCTCCTCATCGTGGCAAGTTTAGGTTTTCTAATGTGTCAAGTTATAATGTCAAATCAGATATCCCTAAAGGTCATGTTTATTTAAATGTTATGGAGCATATTAAAGTTGATTAGAGCGACACCGGTTAGGATCTTACGGTTCCCTCATTCCTGCACCACTATTTTCTTTCATATTCTCTTAGTCCAAATGAATTTACTAAACTCAACTTAATGAGTTCCACACTTTCATTTAGACTGTGGGAAATCTTGTTAGCAACCATAGGTTACCTCTTCCGAGGGATTTCTAATCATCCGATAGAGACGTTTTAATTTAGTTGTAATTTTTGTTTTGTGATGTTTGTGATTAAATTTTGAGTTGTCTTATATTTTGAATGTTGTGGCGGTAAATTTTAGCTTGATTGATTTTTTTTTTGTTTTGGTTTCGGTTTTATGGCTATCCTAACAGTTTTGGTTTTCATGCAGGGAGGTATCATTGTTTAACATACAAGCTAGAGGCAAGAAGTGCAAAAAAGTAAATGCAATAATTTAAAAGCATACCTGTTGATTCTTCTTGTTCCTCCACCTCAAAGGTTAGTTTTTGCAAGACATGTATATAATTTTCCGGGGAATTTAAATTGCAGGAGTAGATGAAGGTTTAGCTACGAAACCACAAGTTGTGATTTTATTGAATCTCAGAAGATCCTAGTGGATGGTTTTAGCATAAAAATATGACAAGTCCAATTAGCCCTTTAGAATGTGCAATAGATTTCAAAATGCTCGAGGCATGACCCTGGACCATTTTGAACATCTCTTGAAATATTCCGAGTTCATGTTGAACTTATCATATTGTTCCATAAATCATCTGAGGTTGAAGTGTGACTACCCCATTGCTTAGTGAAACTTGATAGTTTAATTATCCTAAGGATAGGATACCTAGTTAATTAATTGATGTTTCATTTAAAGGTTATGTGAGTGGGTGCCCCTTAGGCAAGTTTAAATTATTTAAGATTCTGGTGCCCATAATTAAGGTCAGGCTTATAGTGTTTTAAGATGTTAATCACCAATCATGTTATCTTCTAAATCCGATCAATTGAGTGTCGACATCGAGCCTATGTCACTACTAAGCCTTTAATAATCATGATAGATGGAATGTTGATTATTAAAATTTTGATTTTAGTGGTATATATTCTTATTGAAAGATCACATCATCATCAATCTTAAGCTCAAGATAAGTAAATTATCATCTTTTCTATCTTAAGCCCATCACTTAAGAATCATTTGATCTTAGTTGACTTCCAAGTTATGAAGATTATGAGAATTATGATTTTATTGATATTGTGCAAAGGTGGTGAGTGAGTTTCTACCTTTTAATCCCATTGTATTTTAATAATCCAATCATATTTATTAAGAATCAAATTTTCCATTTTCCCTTGGTTAATCCTAAATTTTGATTAAGAACCAAAATTTAAAATGACTATTTTGCCCTTGGGGTACTTTACCTCATAACTCATTAAACACAACTCAAATGACTTGAGCATTCAAAGTGGTACATTCATGAGTTAATTGAAACATCAGAGGAGAATATTGTGGTTTTACTTTGTGTTGTGTTTTTTTTAATTGAATTTAATTTAAATAGTTATTTAAATTCACGAAATAGGGTTTTCAAAATTGATTTATTTAATTATCATAAATAAAGTTTTTATTTATGAGAAAATTATTAGAGGTTTCCTTAGGTCAGAGAAACACTTAAGCAAAATTTCAGAATTTTTTGAATTAAATTATTATTATAATTTAATTTTGGATCAATTTCAATGATTTAATTAAATAGAAAATAATGTTTTAATTATCAAAATTATTTTTATATTTTTATTAGACTTCTCTGAGTTCAGAAAACTCATAGAATCAATTTTTATATTTTTATGATTTTCAATTTATTTATTATAATTATTGAATGAGAAAATAAGGAAAATTCATTTTTAAACTTTTCAAATTTGTTTTTAACTTAGAAAAATTAGGGAAAACGTCTTAATGAATTCTAAGTGACCAGGGAAAATTTGTACACATTTTGAACCATTTTTTATTTTTAAAATTTTTTATTATTTTAGTTATTTTTAATTCCAGATAAAATTTGAAATTGACATATTTTCACAAAAAATAGAGTTTATTTTTTTAAATTCCTCTGATCATAAGGAACTAAAAAAAACTATTTTTCATGATTTTTCTAAGCTTATTTAATTTATTATAATTATTTTTGTACAAAAAAATATAAAGTTTCTTTAAAAATCAATTTTAGTACTTAAATAAAGCCAAATAATCTTTAAATTTTATAGTAAATATGAATTTTATGCATAATGTGGAGAATCAACTCCTTGCTGTGGTGATGGTGTGTGCACAGTTAATTGGAGTTTGGTTCACTGTGGAGGTGTAGAGAAAATTGTTCTCATTTGGGGGCAAATTTCAGTGAATTAATTGGCTCTGTAGAGTGGCTATGGGTGGCTGAGAGCAAGGGAATTACACTTAGGAAGGTTTGAAGAAGCTCTGGTGAGATTTTGACAGAGTTTCCCCAAGGTTTCCAGATCTCTCTTGTTTGGCCGTAGAGGAGGTGAGTTTTTATAGAGGGCCTTGGGGTGGAGCTCGGGGTCAATTAGTGGGTGCAATAAGCTGCTTATGTGGAGGGCAAAAGAGCTCCAAAGATTCATTGGGGTTGGAAAGCTTGGATAAGTTCAATTGGGTTTAAGTTTGGTGAGGTGGCTCTCGATTTTGGCATTTTCCGACGAGTAGGGTGGCTGACCAGAGTAGAGGAGTTGGTCAGGTGAGCCAGTGGGAGGGTTAATTATGATTAACCTTTAATGGTTTGACATGATGGAGGAGATTTCTTGGTTAAGACCCAAAAATGGGATGAAATCCCTTAATTTAGGGAACCATTGGTCCATAGATCACTTGGGTGGATTTAGGGTGTTTCACCCTAGGCCAAAGGAGGAGCTTAGTGGCTGTGGGGGTCCTTGGTTGACCAATTTGGTTTGACTAAGTCAATTTAGGTGAAGGGGTTCAATTTAGGTCAAAATGGCTAGAAGTTGGGTTTGGGTTAGGATAACCATGACATTGAGCTCAATTTATTGATCAATTTGGTGTAGATGATTGTCATGAGGAGTTTAGAAAAGATTTGAAGTGATTTTGAATTGGTTTGGAGGTTCAATTTGGAGGATTTTGGGCATTTGATCAATTTGGGGGTGTTGGGTTAGACTTGGGTTTAGGTTAGGCTAAGGTTGGGTTAGGTCCAAATTGATGGTTTAAAATGGTCTAGAGGAATGTCATACAGAGTTCTCAACATAAATTGGGTGTCAATTTTGGGGTTAGGGCATTCAATTTGGTGGAATTTGGAGACGACCAATTTGGGGTAAATTTGGGGATTTTGAATGTGGGTTGAAATTGAGTGAAATTGAGGCTTGAACATGGAAAAATGAAGGTCCAATTTGATGTGTAGGATTGTTAGGAAGAATTTAGGATTAAAATTGGGGTAATTGAGTAGATCATATGGTTCAATTAGGCGATATTAAGTCATAGGGTCAAAATATCAAAATTGAGCTCAAAGCATGGGTCAATTAGACTTGGATTTGGTTTAAATTGATCATATGAAAGATGAATTTGAATTTAGAATTGAAATTGGGGAGGATTGGGGCTAAATTGATGGGTATGTGAGGTGAATTTGAAGGAAGTGGGCCTTTAAAGACAATTTGGGGCTTTTTGGTCAAAGTGGTCAAATTGGCCAAATTGAGTTCAATTAAAGGGTCCAAATTGGTTTTGGGGACTTTTAAAATGATTTTGAGGGTTTTAGAAAAGTTTGGGCTACCAAGGGTATTTTGTAATTTAGGCAAATTTGAGGGTATTTTGTTAATTTTGGAATTTTTGGGATGTTTTGGGCAATTTGGGTAATTTCAAATGGTTTGAAATGATTTTTGAATAAGTTTGGGTATTTTGGATGAATTTGGGAATTTTGGTCAAATTTAGGGTTTCAAGGGAATTTAGGTAATTTGGGTGGATTTGGAGGGCAAAAGACTAAGTTGGATATTTTGGTAGAATTGGGGTGAAAATCACCTTATATAAGCTATGAACCAATGAAATCCTCATTTGGGTCCTCTATGTACTGGTCTTACCTAAACCCTAGCCAAGGGCCAACGGGTCTGGGGGAACTACATAAGTTTCCCAAAAGATCAAGGGATCAAAGTCAACAAATCTGGGTTTTAGGGTTGTGAGCGAAAGTGGGTGCAAGTGAGTGCAAGTGAGTGAACTAGCTCCAGACCAACAACTAGGGTCAACCTTAAGGCCAAGCAATTCTATGGGGACTCTCCTTGAGCTTCCTTTATAGTGGCCCCACCTACTATGTGCTAAAGGTTAGGACCAGTATATGGAACTTCAAGTTGAGCACATAAGAGTTTCGAGTTTCTAAATGTGAGGGTTCCTTTTTCTAGCTTTCTAGGAATATGTAACAGGAAAGTCCTATGGCCAGACCTTAGGCTACTAAAGAGGGAAAACTAAACTTCAACAAAAAATGAGGTCAACAACAGCACAAAAGAAAAAAAAATCTGATAAAAATAAAAAACAAACAAATCTATAAACAACCAAAACTGTAAACAACAACAAGCCCAAAAAGATTAGACACATTGAAAAAAATAAGAAAAAAAAAACAAAAAAAAAAAAAAACAACTAGAACAACAATCACTTCACGGTTGAGCAACAATCCATCTAAATAATT
>JXCR01132111.1:6718-65179 GCA_002079205.1 Phalaenopsis hybrid cultivar
TATGATAATGTTCTGGTTGTCCATTACCTTCAAAAATTAATTGAACAAATAGTTAAATTAGTTAATGAATGAGCCAATAAATAATTCTTCGAAACTAAGAATGTTTAAGATCATTTTGGACATTAATCTTAAAAAATAGCCTTTGTAATAGCAACTCATAATTTTTTTCCTAATCAATTTTCATTCTAAATTTTTTAATATGTTGTTAAGGTGAAATGAAGAAGTAAGGAAAATAGAAAAATTGTTGTTTAATTCAAATTTGCCTGTGAACCACATCTAAAAAATATTGTGTAAACAAAAATAGAAAGACAGACGAGATGAATAATAATCAATCTTATCTTATTTTAAAAATATTTACTCTATTTATAGCTGAGAAAGTATAATGATTATCTTATATTTTTCGCAAGTTTATCCATAAGTCGCTCCAAACTCAATGCAAGAAATCCGTTGAAATACATCTGAGCATCCTTATGCACCTTCTTATCTTCAAATTTCTCATTGTCTTTGCTCTCCATGATCCTTAAATTAGAATTGCTTTCTCCACTCTCAAATCTCACCAAATTGCTAAGAAAAGTTGAAGGAACACTTTCCTTCCCGTCCTGGGCCGATTTATAGAGAAAAAGAGGGAAGGAAACTAAAATTTTGCGGTTCCAATGAAGTTACTCGAACTGTGGCACTATATCGCTAAATTTGGCGCTATAGCGTCAAACAAACTTTCACAAAATCCAAATTTCTTTCTTCTAATCTTCAATTCCATTAATATAATAATATTTTGTGCCAATATAATCATCTAATACTCCAACTTACATCAAAAGCTCATCACAGCAAAAATCAACAATCAAGTCAATCACAACGATAACGATGGGTTGCCTCCCACAAAGCTTAGTTTAACATCATTAGCCCTACTTATCCAATGTCTTTAATATGATTGACTGAATATGAAGATCTCCTCAAATGTAGAATTATCTCCACTTATATAATCTTTTAACTTGTGTTCATTTACCTTAATTATCCTGCAGTCTTAGGATCTTCAAAATCAACAGCTCCATTTGGATAAACTCTTATCACAATAAATGGTCCTAATCACATAGACTTAAGTTTTTCCAGAAATAATTTCAATCTTGAATTATATATTAGAACTTCTTGTTCATGCTCGAAATGCCTTTTTAGGGTTCCTTGATCATGCCTCATTTTCATTTTCTCTTTAGAAATTCTCGCATTCTCTTAAGATTCATTTTTCATCTCGTCAAACTCATTTAACTGAAATAATCATTTTTCTTGAGCATTTTTCATATTATAATTAAATTATTTTATTGCCCAATAAGCTTTATGTTCTAATTCAACAGGTAAATGAAATTGTTTTTTAAATATGAGCTTATATAGTGACATTTCTATAGGAGTTTTGTAAGCAATCCTATAAGCCCATAATGTAAAATCAAGTCTAGCAGACCAATCTTTTCTGTTAGGATTTACAATCTTTTCCAATATTCTTTAATTTTTCAATTGAATACTTCTGTCAAACCACTAGTCTGAGGATGATAAGCTATGACAATTGATGTTTAATTCCACATGTTTGAGTTACTGCTTCAATTATTCTATTCTTAAAATGACTTCCCCCATCTGTAAGGATTATTTTAGGCATTCCAAATCTTGTAAAAATATTTTTCTTTAAAAATTTTGTAACAACTTTAGCAACACATCGAGGTAAAGAAATTGCTTCATTCCATTTTGAAACATAATCCACAACTATTAAAATATAAATTTTTCCAAAAGATGGTATAAATGGTCCCATAAAATCTAAACCATAAACATAAAAAATTTTAACTTCAAGTGTAAAATTTAAGTGCATTTCATTTCTTCTGGAAATATTGTCTACTTTTTGTCATCCATCACATGTTTTTATATAATAATTAACATCTTTAAATAGTGTAGGCCAATAAAATTCAGATTGTAAAATTTTAAATACAGTTTTATCAACCCCAAAATGTTCCCCAAAATAAGATTTATGACACTTTTGTATAATTTCTTAGGTTTCTTCAATTGGTACACATCTTCAAATAATTAAGTCATTACATTGTTTATATAAATAAGGGTCATCCTAAAAATAATATTTAGAATCATAAATGAACTTTTTAGTTTGATGGCTATCAAGTCCGTGGGGTAAAATGTTACTAACTAAATAGTTTAGTATATCAACATACCACATAACTTGTCATTCTTTAATTCCATATAATTTTTCACCAAAAAAACTTTCATTAATTTCATCATTAAAATTATTATTTTCCTTTTCAAGCCTTGACAATTGATCAACTATTTGATTATCAGTACCCTTCCTATCCACAACTTGAAAATCAAACTCTTCCATCAGAATGCCCCCATCTAATTAATTGTGTTTTTATGTACTTCTTCATCATTAAATACTTTATAGCAGAATGATCAGTATTTACAATATATTTGGTTTCAATAAGATAAGGTCTAAATTTATTAAAAGCATATACTATAGGTAACAAATCATTTTCAGTAGTAGTGTAATTAATTTGAGCTTCTTAAGGATTTTACTAGCATAGTATATTACTATAAAAATTTTATCATATTTCTGCTCTAACACAACCTCAATGGCATAATCAATAGCATCACACTTTAATTTGAAAGGTTTTGTCCAATCAAGTGAAATAATAATAGGTGCAATGATTAATTTTTCTTTCAATAAATTAAAAGCATTAAGGCTTTCCTCATTAAAATCAAAATTAGCATCTTTTTCTAATAGTTAACATAAAGGCTAAGAAATTTTAGAAAAGTCTTTAATATAACTCATATAAAAACTAACATGTCCTAGAAAACTTCTTATTCCTCTAACATTAGTAGGGGTGGTAATTCAACAATGACTTGAATTTTTTTTTATCTACTTTCATGCTTTTCACAAAAATCTTATGTCTCAAAACAATTCCTCCTGCAACCATAAAGTAACATATTTCTCAATTAAGAACGAAGTTTGTTTCTTCACTTCATTTTAGAGCCCTTATTAAATGATCTAAACATTAATTGAAAGAAGTTCCAAAAACTGAGAAATCATCCATAAAAACTTAAATTTCTTTTTCATATAAATCACAGAAAGTTGAAATCATACATCTTTGAAATGTTGCGGGTACATTACATAGTCCAAATAACATTCTCCTGAAAGTAAATGTTCTATAAAGAGTAATAAATGTTGTTTCTTCTTAATCCTGAGAAGCAATAAGTATTTGGTGGTGTCCTGAATATCCATCCAAGAAGCAAAAATAATAATGCCCAGCTAGTCTATTCAACATTTGATCTAGAAAAGGTTGAGAAAAATGATCCTTCCTGGTGGCTGCATTCAATTTTCTATAATCAGTACATATTCATCATTCATTGACTTGCATTGTAGTAATTAATTCATTCTTTTCATTTGCTACAACTGTCACTCTTCCTTTCTTAGGAACACAATGAATAATCATAACCCACGAACTATCTGAAATTGGATAAATAATTTTAGCATCCAACCACTTTAAAATTTCATTCTTAACAACCCCTTTCATTATAGGATTTAATCTCCATTGAGAATCAATTCTAGGCTTATAATTACCTTCCATTAAAATTTTATGCATATAGATTGAAGGATTGATTCTTTTAATATTAGCTAATGTCCATTTAAAGATTTTCTTATGATTTTTTAATGTCTATAATAATTTTCTTTCTTCTTCATCAATAAATCTGAGGATATAATAACAGGTAATGTAGGCGAGTTCGCAAAAAATGTATACTTTAAATGAGTAGGAAGAATATTCATCTAAAGTTCAGGAGGTTTTTCAATAGAAGATATTAGAGGTTTACTATTTTCAGTAAAATCCAAAATTTCAAATTCTTTCTGAACATAATTTTACACCTCAATGCTTTTCTCTTTTGATTCACTTTCAAAATCCTTTTTAGTTTCTGATTCTTTTTGTACTAAAGTTACTTTATCTTTTTAATATGATATCTATTCTGTAACATTTACCATCTCTTCCTTTATTAAGATACTTCATTTATTTGAGCACATTAAAAGTTACATCCTGATCATTAACTCTCATGGTTAATCCTTCTTTTTTAACATCTATCATTGCTCGTCCAGTAACTAGGAAAAGTCTCCCAAAAATAATAAGAATTTATTTATTTTCTTCCATATGTAACACAATGAAATCAATAGGGAAAATAAATTTATCCACTTTAACTAACACATCTTCTATAACCTCTTTAGGATAAGTGATAGATCGATCAGTTAACTGTAGGGTTACTGTAGTCGGAGAAAATCTCTAGTCTTTTAATTATAGATAATGACATGAGATTAATGCTTGCTCCCAAATCACATAAAGATTTTTCACAAAATTTTTCTTCAATTACACAAGGTATGGTGAAACTATCGGGATTTTTAAGTTTTTGAGGAAGTTTTTTATGAATTATTGCACTGCACTCTTCTCTAAGTGCAATGATCTCATAATCTTCAAACTTTCTTTTTTCATGTAAAATTTCTTTTATAAACTTTGCATAACTTTTAGGAACACAATGAATAATCATAACCCACGAACTATCTGAAATTGGATAAATAATTTTAGCATCCAACCACTTTAAAATTTCATTCTTAACAACCCGTTTCATTATAGGATTTAATCTTCATTAAGAATCAATTCTAGGCTTATAATTACCTTCCATTAAAATTTTATGCATATAGATTGAAGGATTGATTCTTTTAATATTAGCTAATGTCCATTTAAAGGTTTTCTTATGATTTTTTAATGTCTATAATAATTTTCCTTCTTGTTCATCAGTTAAATCTGAGGATATAATAACAGGTAATGTAGGCGAGTTCGCAAAAAAATGTATACTTTAAATGAGTAGGAATAATCTTCATCTAAAGTTCAGGAGGTTTTTCAATAGAAGGTATCAGAGGTTTACTATTTTCAGTAAAATCCAAACTTTCAAATTCTTTCTAAACATAATTTAACACCTCAATGTTTTTCTCTTTTGATTCACTTTCAAAATCTTTTTCAGTTTCTAATTCTTTTTGTACTAAAGTTACTTTATCTTTTTAATCTGATATCCATTCTATAACATTTACCATCTCTTCCTTTATTAAGATACTTCATTTATTTGAGCACATTAAAAGTTACGTCCCGATCATTAACTCTCATGGTTAATCCTTCTTTTTGAACATCTATCATTGCTCGTCCAGTAACTAGGAAAGGTCTCCCAAAAATAATAAGAATTTTTTTATTTTCCTCCATATTTAACATAATGAAATCAATAGGGAAAATAAATTTATCCACTTTAACTAACACATCTTCTATAACCTTTTTAGGATAAGTAATAGATCGATCAGTTAACTGTAGGGTTACTGTAGTCGATGAAAATCTTTAGTCTTCTAACTATAGATAATGACATGAGATTAATGCTTGCTCCCAAATCACATAAAGATTTTTGACAAAATTTTTCTTCAATTACACAAGGTATGGTGAAACTATCAAGATCTTTAAGTTTTTGAGGAAGTTTTTTATGAATTATTGCACTGCACTCTTCTCTAAGTGCAATGATCTCATAATCTTCAAACTTTCTTTTTTCATGTAAAATTTCTTTTATAAACTTTGCATAACTTTTAGGAACACAATGAATAATCATAACCCACGAACTATCTGAAATTGGATAAATAATTTTAGCATCCAACCACTTTAAAATTTCATTCTTAACAACCCGTTTCATTATAGGATTTAATTTTCATTGAGAATCAATTCTATGCTTATAATTACCTTCCATTAAAATTTTATGCATTTAGATTGAAGGATTGATTCTTTTAATATTAGCTAATGTCCATTTAAAGGTTTTCTTATGATTTTTTAATTCCTATAATAATTTTCCTTCTTGTTCATCAATTAAATCTTAGGATATAGTAACAGGTAATGTAGGCGAGTTCACAAAAAATGTATACTTTAAATGAGTAGGAAGAATCTTCATCTCAAGTTCAAGAGGTTTTTCAATTGAAGGTATCAGAGGTTTACTATTTTCAATAAAATCCAAAATTTCAAATTCTTTCTGAACATAATTTAACACCTCAATGTTTTTCTCTTTTGATTCACTTTCAAAATCTTTTCAGTTTCTAATTCTTTTTGTATTAAAGTTACTTTATCTTTTTAATCTGATATCCATTCTGTAACATTTATCATCTCTTCCTTTATTAAGATACTTCATTTATTTAAGCACATTAAAAGTTACGTCCTGATCATTAACTCTCATGGTTAATCCTTCTTTTTGAACATCTATCATTGCTCGTCCAGTAACTAGGAAATGTCTCCCAAAAATAATAAGCATTTCTTTATTTTCTTCCATATCTAACACAATGAAATCAATAGGGAAAATAAATTTATCCACTTTAACTAACACATCTTCTATAACCTCTTTAGGATAAGTGATAGATCGATCAGTTAACTGTAGGGTTACTGTAGTCGGAGAAAATCTCTAGTCTTGTAACTATAGATAATGAAATGAGATTAATGCTTGCTCCCAATTCACATAAAGATTTTTCACAAAATTTTTCTTCAATTACACAAGGTATGGTGAAACTATCAGGATTTTTAAGTTTTTGAGGAAGTTTTTTATGAATTATTGCACTGCACTCTTCTCTAAGTGCAATGATCTCACAATCTTCAAACTTTCTTTTTCATGTAAAATTTCTTTTGTAAACTTTGCATAACTTGGCATTTGTTCCAGAGCTTCTACAAAAGGAATATTAATTGTAAGATTTTTAAATATCTCAAAAAATCTTGAAAATAGCTGATCAAGTTTCTCTTGTCTATGTATTTGAGGAGAAGGTGGTGGTCTTTCTAAATTCTTCACAGTTAGAGAAACATGTTTTTTCCACTTCCTTAGGAATACTTTCTCCAAGTTTTTCAGTTTCTTTGTCTTTTCCCTCAACTTTAATTTCTTATTGAATACCAACACTCAATCCCTTTCCACTTCTTAGTTGGATAGCTTTAAGATGCTCTTTCTCTTTACTTTTATCTTTAGGATTGATCTCAACATTACTAGGAAGTGTTCCTTAAGGCCTATTACTAAGTGCGTTAGCAATTTGTCCCAGTTAATTCTCTATGATTCTTATAGCAGTACTCTAACTCTGTAATTGATTACTCATTTGTAACACCACTTCTTCTAAAGATAACTTCTTCTTATTAAATTGTTGGTTACTGTTAAATCCAGGACGATAAGTAGGTCTAAAGTTAGGATTCCCCAAATTGTTCTAGTTTCCCAATGAGTTTACTTGATTGTTCCCTCATTGTTGATTTCCACCATTAGAGTTCTTATTCGAGTGAAAGTTTAGGTAGTTTTTCCAACCAGGGTTATAATAATTGGAATATGGCTTATTAAGTCTTTAATAGCATTTATAGTTTCTAATGATGTTTGAAAGTCAAGCATTTGTGATAATGAATTTTCTTCAATAAATTAAGATGATTTTAATTTGGTCAATTTTCCTAGATAACGCAGCAACTTGTGAATCAACCATCGAAAGAGCATCATTATTATGAATACTAACTACTTTCTTAGGATTTACCATTTCAGAAGGTCATTGGAAATTATTTGTATTCATTTCTTCAATTAAAACATAAGCTTCATCAAATGATTTAGACATTAATGAACCTCTAGCAGCAACATCTATGATACATCTAAGGAATCCAACTAACCCATTATAAAAAAATTGAACAATTAACTAGTCTTATAAAGCATGATGTGAACAGTTTTTAAGGAGTTCTTTAAATCTTTCCCAAGCTTCATAAATTGACTCTCCTTCATACTGAGTAAAAGAAGTAATATCATTTTTAAGTTTAGCATTTTTTAAAGGTGAAAAAACTTTGCCATAAATTTTTTTTTGTCAAATCTCCATAAGTTGTAATAGATTCAGGAGCTAATGAATTTAACCACATTTTAGTTTTATCTCTTAATTAAAAAGAAAAAAGTCTAAGTCTAACGACATCATTTGATACATCATCATATTTAAATGTATCAAATAGTTCTAAAAAACTTGCAAGATGTAAATTTGGATCCTCATTTGGTGTTCCTTCAAACTGATTGTTTTGAATCATTTATATTATTATAAGTTTAACTTCAAATGAGTTAGCCACTACACCAGGAGTTTGAATACTTAAATGAATTTCATCTGTTGTAGGGTTTACATTATCCCTTAAAGGTTTTTGTAAATTGTGATGTTCATTTTCACCATTTTAATTTCAATAATATTTTGTGAAGTGTTCGTCATATTTCGACATTATGAAGTTTTCCTTGTTTTTGAAATTTCCTTATAGTTCATTCTAATTCAAGATCATAGGACACTAAACCTTTGGATCTCAAACTACACAAAAAATAAATAAATAAAATTTAGAAAATAAAATAACACAAAATATAATAGAATTTTCTTTATTTTTATTTTTCAGTTTTTATAATTTTCAGATTTTTTTAATTTTTGGTTTTTAATTTTTTATTTTCACATCTGTTTTTAATTTTTAATAAAATTAAAATCTACAATTCAAACAAAACAGCAAATCAAGAAGTTGACTTTCCAAATTTAAAAAGTTTCTGTTACCTATCCACGACCACGACGCCAAAAACTTGGCCTGACCCGCAATTACGTGTATTTTTAATTTCCAAAACTTTGCCAAAAACTTGACTCAAATTATATTCAGTAGCTAGTGTGAATAAATGAAATGATATGAAAAATAAATAAATAAACTTTACACTAGAGGTACTACATAAGTATACATATCATTTCAAGTAATATTGGATTTTCTTTAAAAACCCAGTATCGATCTCACGAGGATAGTTGAACTATTTAAAATGGCTTGTTAAACTCAAAATCAAATTATATTTAAATTGCAAATTTAAATGAAAAAGATATGATTGCAATGATTAAGACTAAATTAAAGCAGATAGAAATAAGAATAATTAACAACTTAATATAAGTAATTCTAACGAGTTTTAATAATATGTAAAGATCTTTCCCCTTGCAATGAGATATTAATTTATGTAAGATTTGAATGACTAAAAGTATGATGACATATTATGACAAATAAGAGCATTCCTATTCCTTAACCCCTTCCGGTGCTAGTAAAGAATATTGGCTAATTTAGAGATTTTCACCATCTTGTGTAGTAGTGCTGAGTAGATTCTGACCTCTTACCTTCAGATTACTAACTGTGCCCTCTCTATAGGACCTACTAGGGACCCTCATGATTCAAAACATAAACCGAATTTGAAAAAGAATTTAGTCTGTCACTCTAGAAACTTCAATTCCAACTTAAATTTGTCAGATTGTTCACTTGAATGTTTCCCCATTGCAGATTTACACTATTAGGATTAATATTATTCCAACTTAAGTTATGGTGATTTTTTCAACCAAGGTTGTAATGATTAAAATTGGGGTTATTCAGTCGATTATTTATTGCATTCAAAGTCTCATATGATGATTGAGAAGCTATCATTTGTCTTAATGAACTTTCCTCAACCACAAGAGGTGTTTGAGATAAATTCATTCTAAATTGATCTATGTTTTTCTATATTACAACAATTTGAGAAGTTAAAATAGACATTGCCTCAGACTCATTTGCACTGATCACTCTCTTAGGATTTACCCTTTCAGAGGGTCATTGAAAGTTGTAAGTAGTCATCTCTTCAATTAAAGAATATGCTTCGTCGAAAAGTTTTGATATTAATGAACTACCAGTAGCAGTGTTAATGATAAATCTAAGAGCTCTAAATAATCTATTATAAAATGTTTGATTTATTAACAAATGAGGTAAACCATGATGTGGACACTTCTTAAGGAGATCTTTAAATCATTCCCAAGCTTCGTATATTGATTCCCCTTCAAACAGACAAAAAGATGTGATATAGTTTCTCAGCTTAACAGTTTTTTATAGGGGAAATATTTAGCCAAAAAATTTTGAGATAAATCTCCCCAAGTTCTGATAGAATCAGGTGCTAATGAGTTTAACCACATCTTAGCTTTATTCCTTAATGAAAAGAGAAATGTCTAAGTTTGACATCATCATCGGACACTCCGTCATATTTAAATGTAGCGCACAATTCTAGAAAAATAGCAAGCTGCAAATTAGGATCTTTAGATGGTGTTCCTCCAAACTGATTATTTTGTACCATTTGAATAATAACAGGTTTAAGTTCTAATGAATTTGTAGCTACAAAAGGAGTTTGTATGCTCTTTTGTATTTCATATGTTGTAGAATTAATATAATTTCTTAAAGGTCTCTGTTGATGTTCATTTTCAATACAATGATTATTTAAGTTATTTGTCATTTTGTTCAAACTGTTATATGATTCCCGATAACTACTTATATGCAACAGTATGACAATAATTCTGATTATATTTTTCACTTATATTTCCATATTTTGCAACAAAATCAAAAACTTGATCTTGATGAAAAATAAAAATTTAACTTTTAATTTATATATATTGGGATACTACGCAAGTATACGTATCGTTATCATGTAATATAGGACTTTTTGATTAAGACATAAATATTGAACCCATAGGGAAGATATGCAATATGCACTTTTTCGAAAACTTTCTATTTTTAAAAAGATAAACATTTAAACTAAAGATGTTTTTGCAGTAAAGAAAGTTTAAATACTTTTGGTAAATTTAATATTTTGACAAAAATAATAAAAACTTATAAAGATAACTTGAGTTTTTGTAGAAGAAGAGCACTAAAGATGAAAATATCTTTCTCCTTATCATGAATCAGTAAGAAGTATAGGAATTTTGTTGTGGAAGTATACATATTGTGCTGTGCCAAAAAGGAGCAATAATATTCTTTACCCTTACTAGAGATGCTATAAAGAATATTGGCTAATTTAAAGAGAGCAATAATATTCTTTACCCTTACTAGAGTTGCTATAAAGAACATTGGCTAATTTAAAGTTATTTATGAAGATCGGCCAGGCAGGGAAGATACTAGCTCTCACTCTAGAGTTCCCTCGATTCCCTCCACCTGAGGGCTAACATCTTATATCAAAACCTAAAACAATAAACCAAGTTGGGGGCTTTAACCTGTCACTTTAAAGTCCTGTAACTCTACACCCTTCAATGAATTTTTTCCTATTTATTTGTACTCAATCATATGAACTACATTCTCAATCATACAACCTCATGTTATTCTTTCCAATTGTTGACTGAGACAATACCAGCTCGGTTCTTACATGTTCTCACAATAAATTTTAACTTCTTGATTGGCCAAATCAAGAAGTAAATGAAGTACATGGATTTAAATTATCACAACTTCTTCCAACATTAAAGATCAATACTCTCCACAACTTCCATCCAACACTTAATTACTTATCATTTTAAGAAGAAAGATAAAGAAAACTACTTAGAATCCATGGAGAAAACAAAACCACACTTTAGTTTAAAAGTAGAAATCATTGTCAAATCAACAACAAGTCTCAATTAAAACCAAAAGTAGTCTAAAACAAAAGATAAAAATTTATCTCAAGTCCTCCACCAAACTCTTGAAGTTCCTTTGAATCTCTTCTCTTGTACAAAACTCTCAATATAAAACTAAAATAAAAAAAGGATAAATATGTGGTGCCTAAAAATCTCTCCAACTAACTCCCCAATTTTATTAACTTCCAAAAATTTCCCAGTACTTTTAGGACCTCTTTCAAAGTCCCAATCTTCCTTCTTTTATAATTCTTCAAAAGGTGCCTTTGTGTCTCTTCAAAATGTGTCTTGATTCGATGTATTTACCCAAGAGAAGCATCCTTTCGAAATAATTTTTGTCCATGGTAGTTGTAACCACCTATTAAGCCAATAGGTGCCTCAAAAACCTCTTCAAAATTCACAAAAACCGATTTAATCATCCAATAATTTCCACTTGAGCTTAAGCCCGGGGCCTCTGGCGCTTTTCTATTTAACCGGCACTTAAGCGCCGGACCTGCCGCTTAAGCGTCGGACCTGCAGCTTAGAAGCCAAAACACTTTTGCACATTTTTCATTTATTTGCTCCAAATTTGATCCTTTTTCACTCCTTTAAGCATTTTTCACCTTTTACCTGTACCTGAAAGAAAACACAAAAATATCTTCCATTAAAGCATAATATCTCAAACATAGGTATAAAAATGTGTATAAAAACACTATCTGTTTTAGGCGTATCAAAATCCCCCAAACTTAAAATGTTTCTTGTCCTCAAGTGACACTTCAATCTTTAAAAACTAAATATGATATGTATATGAGTTTCTTTAGGAGTTACTAAAATTTAGATTTAGAAATATAGTATCCAATTCAGAAAAAGTATTAAGTAAATGAGACCAACTTAAAGTTTAAAAATTTTTAATGTTAAGAAAGATGAAAATATTAGTTCTTATCGAATTTAGAAATATTGTAAAATATTAGTTCTTATCGAATTCAGAAATATTGTAAGTCTTCTAAATTTAGAATTTAGTTCTTTTATTATCTCCACTTAAAAATTTTTATTAAGAATAATTTTACTGACTATATTATATCTATAAGCTTAAGATTTTCTCAAGTCTTATACTTTAAAAAGATCAAATGTAGAACCATTTTTTGATTAGGCGCTAATCCTCAAGCTTCTCCTCCCTCACATTTTTTCTTTTTCTTTTTCTTTTTCTCATTTTTTTTCTTCTTTCTTTTCTTTTTTGGCAAGGATTATTATATCTAGATAGGTCTTTAATAATTTTCAATTCTACTTTTCTTTTCCTAAAGCAAAGTCTTGATACAAAACTTTTACTTATAAATATAATAATAACTTTGAAATTTATTTTTAATAAATGAAATTTAAGTATTAAAAATAAAAGTCTGAATTTTTAAAATTTTCAAAAATACAATGTTTCTTACTAAAGATAGTTAAAGTTTTCTACACTAAAAACTTTTAACTTAAAGTTTTTTTTTTCATTACTTAAAATTTCAACTAAATTCTCTTACTCATTTCTAAAATCAAATTTTACTTCCCCTTTTCAAATCAAGTTCACTTGCAGTTCATTTGAGAACAAATAAAATTAAAATTTTGAAAATATTTTTCATAACCCCTAAACTTAAATATTTATCAGATTAAACAGTTTATCATCAAATATATATAAGTAGGAATGAAAATAAGAATAAGATGCTTACAACAATTTTTATACCCTAATGATACAAATATAAAACTAAAAACAGGAGTAAAATTAATTTTGATCAATTTGTCTAACATTTCAATTCAACATGTAGAGATTCAACAGACTTCATAAACAGTGGGTATAGACATAAAAAAAACTAACACACTAACTTGACTTCACAATCTCAACATAAAAACAAACTCACAAACACGATAAAAGAAAAATANCGAAGTGAAACTCTACTAATTCCATTCCTATGGCATCCAATTCCCCTGATAATCCCAGAATGCAAGTTTTCAATCGGCGGAAGTTTATTAATGCGGAAGCGCAACGAATCTTCAACAAGTTGCTGACTAAGAAAAGATTAATCAAAGAACAAGGATTCGTGAATCGCGGATTGAATAATCCCACGACAGATATTGAAGAAACAATAGTGCGGCGAAGATGGGAAGTGTTGTGCTACACTACTGCCGCCCGGGTGGTTCCAGTGGTAAAAGAATTTTATGTAAATTTACATGGAATTAACCAAGGAGTTGTTTATGTGCGAGGAAGATGGATCACTTTCACTGCTGCACGAATCAATGAATTATATATGATAGAAAATGTTCCTATCTGCCACTATTCCAATTTCGTCCCAACGAGAAACCAGATGAATGAGATTTACCAATATTTAACGGACGAAACTGACGACTGGGAAACAAGAGAAAATGTGTATGTTATTTTTTTTCTGCAACACTTCTGAATCTCGTTTTAAAACATTGGCACCTTTTCATTTCTGTTAAACTGTTACCGATAATGAAGATCAGTAAAGTTTCTAAAGAAAGTGTCATTTTGAATTACTACATATGGCCGACTTTTTTTGTAAATCGACAAATACAAGAATTTGATGACGTTATTAGAAGATTTAATTTCCAGCAACGGTGTCCAAAAACTTGATCGAGACTTTATAGATGTGTTTGATTTGGTTAAGATGTATAAATATAATATTCAATAATGTTAAAGTCAAATTTATCAACGCATAAATATAATATTCAATAATGTTAAAGTCAAATTTATCAACGCAAGTATACATATCGCTCAAGTAATATAGGGCTCTAATGGAGTCCTAGATATCGATCTCACAGGGAGTGGTTTAGAATTACGGACTAAACCTTAGAAAAGCAAGACTTTAATCACAACAACGAGGTTTAATTTGCTTATCTATTACTAATAGGCAATTGAAATAAATAGATAATTTTAATAACTAATAAATAACTAATGGTATAAAATAGGGTTTAATTGTGATATTCAATACATAAGAAAACATCCTTCTCCTTGTCAAGAAATTATAGTGAATGGATAAAATGAATTAGTTCAATTTAAATTGTGCCAAATAGGAGCATACCTATTCTTTACCCTTTGGTCCAGGCATAAAGAACATTGACTAATCCTATGCTTGGTTACTGATTTTGCGGCTAGGCTGGGAGGATACCAGCTCTCACTTCGGAGCTCCCACATTCCCCTCACCAGAGGGCTAACATCTACACATCAGCACCCAAATGATAAGACTGAATAGAGGATTTTAGTCTGTCACTCTAAAATCTCCAACTCTTTGCCCAATAATAATATTTCCCTATTTACTTTCAACCAACTTCCAAGGGCTTTGACCTCCCTAAATCTTGGATGTGACATTCACTTTAGTTGTAAAAACTCAACATATTTTAACAAATCAATTGGCCAGATTGAAAGTAAATTAAGATTGAAGTGAAAAGATCATCACAATTTCTTAAACATTTTCATGGCTTCACCAATTCAAATCGCCATTTCACACATCTCGAGATAAGGAGAAAGATAGAGAAAACTACTCAAAACTCATGGGGAAAACACAACAAAACTCGGAATTCATATATAAAATCAAAGTCATACAAACTACAATAAGTAAATAACTTATCTCTAATTTCTCCCTAAGAACACTCCTCAAAGTTCCTCTGAATCTCTTCCTTTCTTTACAGCACACAAAATTCACTTCAATGTAGCAAGGAGGAAGAAATCTCTCATTTTCCCTCCACTCTTACAATCTCTTGAAGAATTCCTCACAATTTTTACACTCTATCAGAAGTTCTATACACTAATGGTAACCTCCAAGGCCTCTAGCTCTCTTCTATTTTTGGCCAAAATGTTCTTTTAAAGTTGTGGATGAGCTTTCCCAAGAGTTGCCAAAGCATCCCTTCAAAATTTGGCTTTATCCAAAGCTTGAGATTGTAAAAGTCAAAATTTATGCCTACTCACAAATGTGGGAAGCGAACCTTCCCCACAAATGTGGGAAGCGAAAGCTAGGCCTTTAGCTTCCTACCGCCGCGAAGATGAGAACCAAATGGAAAAGTTTCGCAATTTAGGGTCATGCCGCGTGAAATAAGAGGCCCAAAACGGAGCCTAGATCTAATGACCTCACAGAGGTACCCTAAACAAGATAGTTCATTGATACACCAAAAATATATGCATATTTAGACATATATTTTATACTCATTTTTGGTGATATTGCTCTTTAAAGGAAGGTATTGTTCATGTTTTATTGTACATTGTTGATTTTTAAGACTTGAAGCAAAAAGGAAGCAAAAAGAACGGAATTTGGAGTCAAAATTGTGTTTTTAAGGAAATACTAAGTGCCGACAACACCAGGATGGACGCCAACAACGCAAACCTATAGAACTGAGGCCATAATATACTCAGTGCTGACAGTGCCAGAAGCAGCACAGACGATGCCATTTTATAGAGAGCACATAATTAATTCAAGGGTACTGGCGCTGACGACGCCAGAATGGGCGCCGATGGCGCCAATGTCGTTGCAAGACCTATTTCTAGAAGATTCGATAAATTTGGACACTTTTTGAAAATTTTTGGATGCACCTATTGGAAAACCAACATTAGGCTCTATTTAGGTCAAAAATTGATCAGAGAACTCCCTCTTCCACTCCCCCCAACCACATAGAGTCCATTAGTCATTTATTTCTTTAGAGATTTAAGTTTTATGTTGAGTTTAAGTGTGATATCATTTGTCATAGTTGTTAGCGAGGGCGAGAAGTGAGAGATTTCTTCTTCCTACATCTTCTAAGAGAGAATCAAGATTGTTGTAAAGAGAGAAAGAGTCCAAGAGAGGCTACAAAGGGTTTTCTTTGAGAAAGAGTTTCAGATAAGTGTTGTTTGTTTATTATTGTTGTATGAACTTTCTGGGATTTGCTTTGAGAAAGAGTTTCAGATAAGTTTTATTTGTTTATTAGTGTTGTATGAACTTTCTTTTATATATAAAATTTCTGTTTTGCTGTATCTTTCTTATGATGTCTGAGTAGTTTCCTTTATCTTTCTCCCTACTTTAAGATATGGTGAAATAAAGAGATAATTTGGATGTCCCAAATTTAAAATATAAAATAAACCTGTGATGATTTTTCAACTCCGTTCTTAATTTACTTTTCGATCTGACCATATGAAATGTTAAAATATGTTGTGAAACATATTATCCGGGAAACGAAGTATGAGTTCTACAACAGAGTGAGAATCACATTTAATTCCATGGAGGAGTATTTCGTTCATGGAATTAAGTGCAAATAAATAGGAAAATATATATTGTTGGGCGTAGAATTTGAGATTTTAGGGTGACAGACTAAAATCCCCAATTTGGTCTTAGTGTTTAAGAACTAAAGCGAGTGTTAGCCTTTAGGGGAAGGGAAGTGGGAGCTCTTGAGTGAGAGCCAGTATCCTCCCAACCTAACCACTGATTTAGGGACTAAACCTGAGATTAGCCAATGATTCTCTATAACATTGAATCAGTGTAGAGAATTAAAATTGCTCCGATTTGACACAATACATATTTAAACCATTTATCTAATATCATTTTACCAAAAAATCTTTGTTCTGAGAAAAATGCTTTTTCATATTAGATAACTTCATCACATAAACATAGTTTTGTAGTTATTGTTTAAACTTTGCATTTCAGCTTTGCTAGTAGTTAATAAATTAGTTTTGATAGTACATCAAATATTCAAAATTAGTGATAGTAATTTTATTTTATTGTTGTGAATTTCCTAGTTAATTTATCACTTCATATTTAAACCTTCCTCGTGGGATCGATATTTGGGGCTTAAACAGAAAGTCCGATATTACTTGATAACGATATGTATACTTGCGTAGAATCCCTACATAAATTGCTTAAATTTCTTATTCATAAAATAATGCATGAAGTTTTTGGCACGATTGAAAAGTGGAGTCAACTTTATATATTTTGCACAACTATATCATCGGGATCAAGTTTTTGACACCGTCGTTGAGGAAGGTAACGATGAATTAAATAGATTTGGGAAATTAGGAAATTTAGCGATAAATATAAAATATAAAAATAAAAAATAATAATAATAAAACCAAAAATCCAAAAAAAAAAAAATTATATATATACTTAAGAGTATTTTAAGAAAATTTTCTTTGCTTATTATATTTGTTTATGCAAAATATTGGATCTGAAGGTTTAGTACCTTACGATTTAGAATTAAAACTTACTATTAGAAAAAATTGAAAACAATAAAAAGAGATTAAAATTTTGAATGAAATGACAAATAACTTAGATAATCTAATAAATGAAAAATTGACAAAGACAATTAAAAAATTATTTTAATCCTACAGCAGATGAACTTCACTTGACTAATTAAAATCTTGATGTTGTTGCTAATTCATTTGAGCTTAAACCTGCTATTATCTAAATGGTATAAAATAATCAGTTTGGAGGAACACCAACTGAAGATTCTAACTTAAATATTTATAGTTTTCTTAAAATATGTGCTACTTTTAAATATGATGGAGTGTCTAATGATGCTTTTAGGCTTAGACTTTTTCCTTTTTCATTAAGGGAAAAATCTAAAGTTTAGTTAAATTCATTAGCACCTGGATCTATCAGAACTAGGGGAGAACTATCACAAAAATTTTTGACTAAATATTTTCCACCCTCGAAAACTGCTAAGCTTAGAAATGATATTATATTTTTTTGTCAGTTTGAAGGAGAATCGATATATGAAGCCTGAGAAAGATTTAAATATCTCTTTAGGAAATTTCCACACCATGCTTTACCAGATTGGTTAATAATTCTAACTTTTTATAATGGATTAGTAGGATTACATAGATCTATTATAGATGCTGCTGCAGGTGGATCATTATGTTAAAACCTTTTGATGAAGTATACTCTTTAATAGAGGAAATGACTATTAACAATTTTCAATGACCCTCTAAACGGGTAAATCGTAAGAGAGTAGCTAGTATTCATGATTATGTTGCAATATCTATTTTAGCATCTCAAATTACAGCTATATCGAAAAATATTGATCAAATTGGAGTGAACTATTTTCAAATACCACCAGTTTTAGAAAAAAATTCACTTGGACAGATAATTGATACTCAATAATATTATATAACTTTGAATGTTATAAATTATCAAAATAATAATCCCTATTCTAATTATTATAACCCTGAATGGAAATATCATTCTAATTATAGTTGGAATAATTATAACAATTAGGTGAATCCCTCAGAAAATTTAAACAAGCAAGGAAATCCTAATTATCGCCCTTATTATCCTCCTAGATTTAACTCTAACCCTAACCCACAAGTTAAAAAAAAGAAGTTGACGATGGAAGAAGTAATGTTGAACATGGGAAATCAAATACAAAATCAAGGGGTTGCTATTAGAAATATTGAAAATCAACTAGGACATATTGCTACTGCACTTAGTAACATACCTTCGGTAATTCTTCCGAGTACTGTGGAGGTTAATCTAAAATATCAAAATAAGAAGCAAATTAGAGCTATTCAATTACAAAGTAGAAAAGAAGTAGAAAAAAGAATCAAAAGAGAAACTGAAGTGGAGGAGGAGAAGGAAGAGATTGAAACTGATCACAATGAAAATGAACCAATACAAGTTCCTTTAGGAAAACCACTACCTCTGTTTCCTCAACGAGAGAAGCAGAAGATAAACAATTTACAAATTTTTTGGAAATGCTTAAAATGTGAACGATAAATATTTCTTTTATTGAGGCTTTGGAACAAATGTCAAGTAATGTCAAATTTATGAGGGCTATACTAAATAAGAAAATGAGATTTTCTGATCATGAGACCGTTGCACTCAGTGAAGAGTGTAGCACTATTATTCAGAAAAAGCTTCTTGAAAAGTTAAAAGATCCTGGTAGTTTTACTATACATTGTGCTATTGGTGAAATTTTTTTTGAAAAAGCCCTATGTGATTTAGGAGTGAGTATCAGTCTTATGCCTCTAATAATTTTTAAGCATTTAGATTTAGGAGAGATTTCCCCTACTACTATAACTCTTCAGTTAGTTGATCGATCAATAACTTATCCTAACAGAGTAATAGAAGATGTATTAATGAAAGTGGATAAATTTATTTTTCCTGTAGACTTTATCATAATAGATATGAAGGAAAATAAAGAGATTCCTATTCTTTTTGGGAGACCATTTCTTGCAACAAGGAGAGTTGTGATAGATGTGCAAAAAGGAGAATTAATAATGAGAGTCAATGATCAAGAAGTAAAATATTGCAAAAATTATGAAATGTCCTGCAATTAAAAAAGATAATGAATGTTTTTGGATGGAAGTTATTGATTATCTGAGTAATGAGCAATTTAAGGAAGTGTTTGAAGAAAAAATTAAGGTAAGAAGAGTATTGTGAGAATAAAAATGAAATAAAAGAAGAGAATTTAGACTATGTTCAGGATAAATTTGAAACTTTAGATTTGTTGGAAAATGATAATAAAAATCTTTTTCCTTTAAATATTAAACCACCTAAACTTCAATTGAAAGTATTACCTGCCCATTTAAAGTATGTGTTTTTAGGATTTTCATCTACATTGCATGTTATTGTGTCTTCTAATTTAACTGAAATTCAAAAAAAAATTAATAGAAATGTTGAAACGATATAAAAAGGCTTTTGGATGGATTTTAACAGATATTTAAGGAATCAATCCTTCAATTTGTATGCATAAAATTCTATTAGATGAAAAGTATGAACCTAAAGATGATCCTCAGAGGAGATTAAACACAATAATGAAAGAAGGTGTTAAAAAAGAAATCTTAAAATGATTAGATGCTGGAATTATATATCCTATTTTAGACAGTGCTTGGGTAAGCCCAATTCATTGTGTTTTAAAGAAAGGAGTGACAGTTGAAGTAAATGAGAAAAATGAATTAATTTCAATAAGACAAGTTATTGGTTGGCGAATTTGTATAGACTATAGAAAATTATACATGGTCACCAAGAAAGATCACTTTCCTTTACCCTTTTAGACGAAATGTTGGATAGATTGGCTCAAAACAAATATTACTACTTTCTATAGGGATATACCGGGTATCACCAAATTTCAATTGCTCCTGAGGATCAAGATAAAACAACATTTACAAGTACTTATGGAACATTTGCTTTCCATAGAATGCCTTTTGGACTATGTAATGAACCTACGACATTTGAAAGATGTATGACGTCAATTTTTAGTAATTTAATTAAACATGGAATGAAAGTATTTATGGATGCTTTTTCTGTATTCAAGACTTCATTTGAAGTATGTTTAAATAATTTAGAAAAAAGTTATGGAATTATGTGAAATCAACCTAGTACTAAATTGGGAAAATGTCAATTTATGGTCGCACAAGGAATTGTACTTGGGCATAAAATTCTGAAAATGACATGGAAGTAGATCCTGCAAAAATTCAAGTTAATGAAAAATTACCACCTCCTACTACTGTTAAAGGGGTAAGAAGTTTCTTAGGACATGTTGGTTTCTATAGGCGTTTATAAAAAAATTTTCAAAAATAACTATGTCATTATGCCAACATTTAGAAAAAGATACGAAATTTGATTTTAATGAGGAATGCATAAAAGCATTTGAACTTTTGAAAGAAAAATTAATCACTGCACCTATAATTGTTCTACATGATTGAGAGAAACCATTTAAAATAATGTGTGATGCTAGTGATTATGCTATTGGAGTTTTTTTAGGACAAAGACACAACAAAGTTTTTAAAGTAATACATTATGCTAATAAAACTCTAAATGATGCTCAAATTAATTACACTACTACTGAAATAGAGTTATTAGCTATAGCCTATGCCTTTGATAAGTTTAGACCTTACTTAATTGAAGGCAAATGTATAGTGCATACAGATCATTTGCTATCAAATATTTTATCCAAAAGAAGGATGTTAAACTAAGATTAATTAGATGGATACTTCTATTACAAGAGTTTGATTTTATGGTAGTTGATAGAAAGGGAAATGATATCAAATAACTAATCATTTGTCTAGACTAGAACAAAAAATATTAACTAATATTGTAAATGAAACTTTGGAAACTTTCTCTGATGAACAATTATATAATATTGATATAATGAATATACCACGGTATGCTGATATAATAAATTATATTGTGAGTGATATTCTTCCACCAGATGTTAAGAATTAACAATTAAGGAAATTTATTTATGATTCAAAATTCTATTTTTGGGATGACCCATATTTATATAAACAATGTAAATATCTAATTATTAGAAGATGTGTGTATTATGTAGAAACTCAACATATAATTGAAAGATTTCATGATTCTAAATTTGGAGGAAATTTTGGAACAAATAGAACTACAAAAAAAATTTTGCAAGCTGGATTTTATTGGCCTACTCTTTTTAGATATGTTAATGATTATATTAAAGCATGCGATCAATGTCAGCGAGTAGGAAATATTTCTAGAAGAAATGAAATGCCTCTAAATTGAACATTGGAAGTTGAAATTTTTTATGTGTGGGGATTAGATTTTATGAGACCATTAATGCCTTCATTTGGAAATTTATATATATTACTTGTTGATTATATGTTCAAATGGATTGAAGCAATTGATGTATCTCTATGTGATGCTCGGAATATTTCAAAATTTTAAATAAAAATATTTTTAGAAGATATGGAATGTCAAGAGTGATTATTACGGATGGATGATCCCATTTTAGGAATAAGAGAATAAAGAAATTAATTAAAAATATGATATTATGCATAGATTCTCTACTACTTATCATCCTCAAACGAGCGCTTTAGTAGAGATATCAAATCATGAAATAAAATGAATTTTAGAAAAATCTTTAAATCCTTATAAATTGGATTGGTCTACTAGATTAGATACTGCACTATGGGCATACAGAACTGTTTATAAGACTCATATTCAAATGTCCCCATATAGACTTATTTTTGGAAAAACATGTCACTTACTAGTAAAATTGGAGCAAAAAGCAATTTGGGCTATTGAAGAGTTTAACTTTAATCTAAAAGATGCTGGTGAGAAAATATTATTGCAACTCAATGAACTTAAGGAGATAATAAATGAAACATATGATAATGCAAGAATCTATAAAGAGAAAATGAAAATATGACATGATTGGAAGATTATAAAAAAGAAATTTGAACCTGTACAAGAAGTTATATTATATAATGCTAGATTGAGATTATTTCCAGGAAAACTGAAATCTAGATCGTTAGGACCATTTAAGGTGATTAGAGTCTATCATTATGGAACTATAGTTATTAATGATCCTAAAACTGGAAAGATATTCAAAGTTAATGAGTATCAATTGAAACATTATTATGAAGGGCACATGACGCAATTTAAAGAAATTTTAATGTTGAGTCATCCTGATTAAACAATGATACGTTGGGCTGACGACATTAAATCATGCGTTGTGTGAGGCAACCCGTATATATATATATATATATATATATATATATATATATATATATATATATATATATATATATATATATATATATATATATATATATATATATATATNAATATCTTACTATTTTGTTTAATAAGTGTTTTATATTAGAAACTAATAATGTTTTTGAATCCTATCTAATTTTATATATCATAAAATATGAAAAATATTGGTATTGGAAGAAAATTTGGAATTGAATTGAACCAAAAAAAAGAAGCAACGCAAAATTGGTCACTGACGCCGACAACGCCAGAATATGCTCTAACAATGCCCGTCTACACGAACCATGGCACCAACAGCGTTTCGAGCAGTTTTGTGCTTTCAGGATGAATTTGACGAACTTTGGAGGGATTGCACTCTTAAATAACCACTAAGAGATGTTTTTAAAGGCCTAAAAACTGCCTTGGATGACCAGAAACTTCCAAATTTTAAAATCCATGGCTTCCAATTCCATAAATATTTCAAGGTATGAAGTTTTCAATAGAAGAAAGTTTATTAGTTTTGACGCGCATAGATTATACAAAAAAGTCATCATGAAGATGAAACTTATCAAGGAGAGAGGCTTTGTCAATCATGGATTGGGTAATCCAAGTTCACACATTGAGAAAATCATAGTATAGAGGCGTTGGGAAGTTCTATGCTATACTACCGCTGCAGTTGTTGTACCAATGGTAAAGGAATTCTATGCTAACTTACATGGAATTACCCAAGGAGTCATCTTCGTTTGAGGTAAGGTTGCACCATTTACTCCACCTTGAATTAATGATTTGTTTATGATAGAAAACGTGTCAATCTGTCATTATATAAATTTTATCTCAACGAGAGATATTATGCAAGATGTACACCAATTTCTGACAGATAAAAATGATAATTCGGAAATCATAGATGAGGGATGCATTAGTTTCTCCGCTTTATTGCTAAATCCAATATCTAAACAATGAAATTTCTTCATCTCTGCAAAATTATTCCCTAACATGAATATTAGTAGAGTTACAAAAGAAAGTGTAATTTTAAACTATTGCATTCAAATGGAAAAGCTCATTGATGTGGGATCAATTTTTTTCAAATCTATTATGGGTTTTATTATGAATGAACCTAAATATATGTTGGGGCATCCTTATACAGTTTTCTTACTTTGCAGTCAATTTCAATTGTCATATGAAAGTTAAGAGAAAGTATTACTACTTTGGAAACCCATGAATCCTATTGATAAAAAATTATATTGGGAATGTAAATGAAGTATTGAATATTATCTTGGATCATTCATTACATGCTTCAACACCATTAATACCACATATGTTGGAAGTTCAATAGTTTTGGAGAAGAAAATGAAGAAAATCAAAAGAGAACTTCAAAGTATTATGAATGCAATAGAAAATCTTAAATACCTCTTTGATCACTTTGATTGGAGGATGAAGGATAACTTTGATCATACTGGAACAATTGAAGCAAGTTAGGTGCAAATGTTCAAAAAAATGGATGGATCGATGAAAATTTGACTGATCAATTCCCGTACCGACCCTTCTATAAATTGTACATCCATTACCAGGCTATGGGAGATATTAGAGGAGGAGAAAGTATTGAAGATGAAGAAGAATAATTGAAAAAATTGGACTCTCTACTATTTTAAAGTAATTATGTTTTTAATGTGTTGTGTTGGATTTGCTTTGCTTTAGAACTCTTTTAACTTTAATGTGCGTATAATTTTGTGTCAGGATTATAGTATTGTGGCTTGATTTTGACGTTGAATTATAACTTAGTTTGCTTTATGTATGTGTGAGTGTGATTAGAAAAGTGTGTTTGTAAAAATTTGGATTTTCATATATAAAAGTTAGTTTGTGAATTATTTTAGGATGAATATTAAGGGTTTATAAAGACTAATTAGACTTTGGAGTGAATTGAAAGAAAATTGAAATTACAAAAATTAAAAATATGAGATTTTTGGCACTGGCGCCGACAGTACCCTTGACCCGAAAGTGCCCAGACCCCTTAAATTTCCACGATTTGCATAGTAAAAACACCATTTTTACCTCTTCAGTTACCTTCAACCTCCGATTTATGCACCTAGGGCTCACTAGTGCAAGGATTTGAGGCGATTTGAAAGCAAAAGAAGTTTGAATTTCATTTTCTCTCGGTAAGAACTACACTTTGAACTCAAATTTTTTTATTTTCACCAAGGATTTATCTTACATTTCCGAGATCTGAAGTTTTGAAATTTTTAGGAAGATTTTTTAGAAAATCCTTTGGTGAAGAACTCTTACTTAGTAGATTTAAGTTTAGAACGCTCCACATTGCAATTTTTAAAATTTTGGGAATTAATTTGGATTTTCAAACTTTTCTTAGATTACCATGGCATCGAGAAAGAGCAAGGGAAAGAATAAAGTGGATTTTTATGATCAAAAGTTTGTCAACTATAAGGCTAACATTTGTTTCAATAGTGTGCTTGCAACTAAGAAAGTAATGTTGGATCGAGCATTTAAAAACCCGGGTGGAGAAGTCAAAAGATTAATCGTTGCATGGCGTTGGGAGAATTTTTTTTACGTTACTGCTGAGGCTATTATTTGTATAGTGATGGAATGCTATGCCAACTTTAAGGGAACTTCTAACGACTACGTTTTTGTTCGAAGAAAAATAATAGAATTTACTTTAAGAAGAATTAATGAATTTTATCAGTTAGAGGACATATATAGCTATCAGTACAAATCATTTTCTGCTACAAATGAGGCCTTAGATGAAGTTATCTCTTTTCTTACTGATGGAAGAGAAATTTGAAAGATGAAGAATAATGTTAAGGTAAACTTCTCTCTTTCTATGTTAAATGTAGTATCTAAGGCCTGATACCACTTTATATTTGCTAGAATGATACAAACAAATCATCATAGTGAGGTTACAAAAGATAGAGCCATCTTGAACTTCTGTATCCAGCAGATGAGAAGGATAGATGTAGGCTCTATTGTTTATAGAAGCACTCGTTGTATTACTTTGGGTGAGACTACTGGTGCATTAGCATACCCTACCCCGATCTTCACACTATGTGAACATGCATGAGTTCATTTTGGAATGAATGAGGAGAGGATTGAACCTCTAAAACCTATTGGGCCTGCAAATATTAAAACTTATGAATCTCATGTTGGATGGATATCTGGAAGTAGAAGTAGGGATATTCCTTCTACTTCTAGTAGCCCTACTCGCCAGGTACTTATGGATCAACTTATGATCCAACAAGGAGATATCTTGAGGTTGAAAAAAAAGAATGAAAAATATGGAGGCCAGAAATGCACATAATGATGATTTGACATGGCAGAAGTTTGAGTATGATGTTGCTTATGATGATGTGATTATTAGATATATGA
The DNA here is from genome assembly GCA_002079205.1 of Phalaenopsis hybrid cultivar. NCBI lineage: Eukaryota > Viridiplantae > Streptophyta > Magnoliopsida > Asparagales > Orchidaceae > Phalaenopsis > Phalaenopsis hybrid cultivar. The sequence continues at coordinate 33,014 of JXCR01132111.1, forward strand.
GGGGTGACCACTCAGTTCAATTTCCTAGTCACCCTGTCTTTATCCTGAATCAGCAGCAAAACTTTGATGTAGAAGAAGAAGATGATGATGATGATGACTGGTGATGCTTTAGTTTGATATTTCGTTTAGTTTATAGCTGGTTGTACTTTATTTTTGTTATTGTTTGTTTTTAGAGTGTGATACTTTGCTTTATTTTAGATGTTATGTTGTATTGTAAACAGTAGGATTGTAAAACTATTTTTACATTGGAAATCATTTCAGTACTATTGTTAGTTTTTAGTACTTTGTTGAATGTATTTGTAGTAAATTTTTTCTCAATAAATTTTTATATGTATTATGTGTTATTTAATGTTCTAAGTCTTGTAGTTTTTCATATTAACACCTGCAATGTTTCAGAGTTAAGTTTCAATATCAGAACCTTCAACATATTAGTTTTTTCTTTATATATTAAATGTTTTCTTTCACCCTACATGTTTTAAGTGTTTCATGCAAAATCTTTTAAAATTTTAAGTTTGGAGGGAAAGAAAATTTCTTATTTAAAGAAAGAAAGTTAATTTTATTTGTCCTCAATTAGCTATATTTTCAAAAAAATTTAAATTTAACATGAGCTTTGGTATTAGAAGGTGACTTTAGATAACTATATTTGTGTTTCTAAATATATAGTAAACCTAAATAAAAAATTTTCAATAAAAAAAGGTTAATTTTAGAGATTAAGATATTTGGTATGAGAGAATAAGACTGTTTTTCTATTAAGTAAAAAATTTGTATTTTTGAAATATTAAAAATCTTATAGATTCATGTAAGAAGAAAAGAATAAAACTTTATGAAAAATATTTAAAGTAAATATAAATTTATAAAGTGAAGGAATGTTAAAAGTTTTTAACTTTAAGAAGATGATAGTAAAGTTTAAAATCATTAAAGGCTATCCAGATATAATAATTCTCACATAAAAAAAAAGAAGAGAAGAAAAAAAGAAAAAGGAGTGAAAATGATCCTGAACGAAAATAAAAGAAAAGAAAAAAAGTAAGAAAAATTAGAAAAAGATGTGAGGAGAAGCTTGAGGAGATGCCTAATAAAAAATTGGCTTCACTTGAATCAACTTAAAGAAGAAGGCTTGGCTACATTCTCTAAACTTATATTTAAGTATTAGCATATTTACTAATAAAATTTTATGAAGTTATTTTTCATATGGATATTCTAAATGACTTTAATATGACAATTTGCAATTTTCCTTGAAAAGAATAGAGAATCAGAAATCTTAGACTTGACTACTAGATATTCTTATCCCTTTAGTATTAACTGGAGTTATTTTACATTTTTCTTAATTTATGTAATTGTATTTAGTGGACTAAAATAGAGAAATCTAGAAGTTAAATTATTTGCCATGAGTCATATTTTTATGTAGTAAAGGAGTTACTTAAGGACAAGTAACATTTAAGTTTGGGGGATTTTGATACACCAAAAATATATGCATTATTTAGACCTATATTTTATACTTATTTTTTGTTATATTGCGCTTTAAAGGAAGTTATTTTTCATGTTTTATTGCAGGTTGTTGATTTTTAGGACTTGAAGCAAAAAGGAAGCAAAAAGGATAATATTTGGAGCCAAAATAACATTTTTTAGGAAATACTCAGCGCAGATGGCGCGGACCTACAGAACTGAGGCCAGAATATACTCAGCGCTAATGGTGCTAGGAGCAGCGCCAACATGCCATTTGATAGAGAGCACAAAATTAATTCATGGGCCACTGACGTCAATGGCACCAATGTCGGTGCAAGACCTATTTATAGAAGATTCAATGAATCTGGATGCTTTTTGAAGAGTTTTGAGATGCACCTATTGGAAAACTGACATTAAGCTCTCTTTAGAGCGAAAATTGATCATAAAACTCCCTCTTCCACGTCCGCCAACCACATAGAGTCCATTAGTCATTTATTCATTTAGAGATTTGAGTTTTTGTGGTCAGTTTAAGTGTGCATTCTTTTCTAAGAGTTGTTAGAGAGGGAGAGAAGTGAGAGATTTCTTATTCCAACATTTTCTAAGAGAGAATAAAGAGTATTGTAAAGAGAGAAAGAGTCCAAGAGAGGCTAAAAAGGATTTGCTTTGAGAAAGAGTTTCAAATAAGTGTTGTTTGTTTATTATTATTGTATTAGCTTTCTTTTATATATAAAATTTGTGTTTTGTTGTATATTTCTTATGAAATATGAGTAGTTTTCTTTATCTTTCTCCCTACTCTGAGATAAGGCAAAATGAAGAGATAATTTGGATGTGTCAATTCTAAAATATAAAATAAATTGTGATGGCTTTTCAACTCTGTTCTTAATTTATTTTTCGATATGGCCAATTGAAATGTTAAAATATGTTGTAAGACATATGATCCGGGAAATGGAGTATGAGTTCTACAATAAAGTAAGAAACACATTTAATTTCATGGAGGAGTATTTTGTTCATGGAATTAAGTGCAAATAAATAGGAAATATACATTATTGGGCGTAAAATTGGAGATTTTAGGGTGACAGACTAAAATCCCCAATTTGGTCTTAGTGTTTAAGAACTAAAGCGAGCGTTAGCCTTCAAGAGATGGGAAGTGGGAGCTCTGGAGTGAGAGTCAGTATCCTCCCAGCCTAACAACAGATTTAGGGACAAAACCTGAGATTAGCCAATGATTTTCTAGAACACTCAATTAGGGTAGAGAATTAAGTGGCTCCTATTTGGTACAATACATATTTAAATCATTTATCTAATCTCATTTTACACAAAACTCATTGTAGTGGGAAATATGTTCTTTCATATTAGATAACTTCATCACATAAACATAGTTTGGTAGTTACTATTTAAACTTTGCATTTCATCTTTCCTAGTAGTTAATAATTTAGTTCAAATAGTACATCAAATATTAGAAATTAGTGACAGTAATTTTATTTTATTACTGTGAATTTTCTAATTAATTTATCACTTCAACTTTAAACCTTCCTCGTGCGATCGATATTTGGGGCTTAAACAGAAAGTCATGTATTACTTGATAACGATATGTATACTTGCATAGAATCCCTACATAAATTGCTTAAATTTCTTATTCATAAAATAACGCATCAATTTTTTGGCACAGTTGAAAAGCGAAGTCAACTTATTTATTTTTCATAACTATATCATCGAGACCATTCATGCACTTAGATTTGCAGCATCCTCACCTCCTGCTTTGGCATGACAATGTGGGTGGTTTCCCTCTCTGATCCCTCATAGGGGAAACTCTCCATCGTTCATAAGACAGACTAGTGATGCACCAAAAATATATGTGTTTTTAGACCCATATTTTATACTCATTTTTGGTGATTTTGCACTTTAAAAGAAGGTAATTTTTATGTTTTATTGTAGGTTGTTGATTTTTAGAACTTTGAGCAAAAAAGAAGAAAAATGATGGAATTTGGAGTCAAAATGAAGTTTTTTAAGAATTTTTCAGCGTCGATGGTGCCATACTGGGCACTGACGGTGTCGTTTGACAGAGTGCTTTCTACACTAAATGGCCACTAGTGCCAATGGTGCTAGAATGGGCGTCAATGGTGTCAGTGTCGGTGCAGACCCTATTTCTAGAATATTCGACAACTTTGGACGCTTTTTGAAGAGTCTTTAGATACAGTGATTGGAAAACTAACTCTAGGCTCTATTTAGAGCAGAAATTGATCAGAAAAGACTTTCCTTCTCCCTTCTTTGCTCTCCTTCTCCCCCTTTCACGCCTCTTCGCAACCTTTAACCACTTTCCACTTTCTTCCATGCCATTCCACACCATTAGTCATTTTATTTCCTTTATATTTTTGAGTTTTTGTGGTGAGTTTAAATGTGAATTCCTCTCTAAGAGTGTTGGAGAGAGAGACAAGTGAGAGATTTCTTCTTCCTATATTTTCTAAGAGAGGCTACAAGGGATTTGCTTTGAGAAAGAGTTTCACATAAGTGTTGTTTGTTTATTATTTATGTATGAACTTTCTTTTATATATGAAATTTGTGTTTTGTTGTATCTTTCTCATGAAGTCTAACAGTTTTCTTTATCTTTCTTTCTACTCTGAGATATGGTGAAATGAAGAGATAATATGGATGTGCCAATAAAACTTTCTTTTATATATAAAATTTGTGTTTTGTTGTATCTTTCTCATGAAGTCTGAGTAGTTCCCCTTTATTTTATATATGAAATTTGTGTTTTGTTGTGTCTTTCTCATGAAGTCTGAGTAGTTCACTCTAATCTTTTTCCCTACTCTGAGATATTGTGAAATGAAGAGATAATTTGGATGTGCCAATATTAAAATATAAAATAAATTATGATGGTTTTTCAAATCTGTCCTTATTTTACTTTTTGATCTGGCCAATTGATTTGTTAAAATATATTGTGAAACATATGATCCGGGAAATTGAGTATGAATTTTACAACAAAGTGAGAATCACACTTAATTTCATGAATGAGTATTTTGTTCATGGAATTAAGTGCAAATATATAGGGAAATATACATAGTTGGGTGTAAAATTGGAGATTTTAGGGTGACAGACTAAAATCCCCAATTCGATCTTAGTGTTTAATAACTAAAGCGAGAGTTAGCCTTCAGGGGAAGAACTAAAGCCAGTATCCTCATAGCCTAGCCACGAATATAAGGACAAAAGCTAAGATTAGCCAATGATTTTCTATAACAGTGAATCAGGGTAGAGAACTAAATTGCTCCTAATTGGCATAATACATATTTGAACCATTTATTTCATCTCATTTCACCAAAAACTCATTATAGTGGGAAGGATGCTTTTTCATATTAGAAAACTTCATCACATAAACATAGTTTAGTAGATACTATTTTAAACTTTGCATCTAAATTTTGTTAGTAGTTAATAATATAGTTTTGATAGTATCTCAAACATTCAAAATTAGTGACAGTAATTTCAATTTATTTATGTGAATTTCCTAGTTAATTTATCACTTCAAATTTAAACCTTCTTCGTGGGATCAATTTTTGTGACTTAAATAGAAAGTGTTATATTACTTGATAACGATATGTATACTTGCATAGAATCCCAACATTAAATGCTTAACATTATTACTCATAAAATACCACATAAAATTTTTGGCACCGTTGTAAGCCGGAGTCAACTTCATAAATTTTACAAAATTTAATTTTTTGGGATCAAGTTTTTGGCACCATTGTCAGGGAAGGTAACGTTAAATTAAATATATTTGGTAAATTATGAGATTTAGAGATAAAATATATAAAAAAATCAAAAAAATAGATAAAATCAAAAATTCAAAAAGAAAATATATAATTATATATATTTAAGAGTATTTTTAAGAAATTTTTATTTACTTATTATATTTGTTTATGTGAAATATTGGATAAGAATGTTTAGTACCTTACAATTCGGAATTAAAATGTACTACTAGGAAAATTCGAAAACTACAAAAAAATTAAAAATTTGAACGAAATAGAGAATAACATGATAATCAAATAAAAACAAATCGATAAATACTTTTAAAAGATTATGTTAATCCGACAGTAGATGAACTTCACTTAACTATTCAAAATTCTGATGTTATTGGTAATTCATTTGAGTTTAAACCTGTTATTATCCAAATGGTACAAAATAATCAGTTTGGAGGAACACCTAGTGAAGATCCTAACTTACATCTTGCTAGCTTTTTTGAAATATGTGCTACTTCTAATTATGATACCATTTAATCATCATAGTGAGGTTACAAAGGATAGAGCCATCTTGAACTTCTGTATCTAGCAGATGAGAAGGATAGATGTAGGCTCTAATGTTTATAAAAACGCTCATTCTTTTTCTTTGTAAGAGACTATTGGTGGTTTAGCACACCCTGCCCTAATCTTCACACTATGTGAACAGACAGGGGTTGATTTTAGAATGGATGAGGAGAGGATTGAACCTTTAAAACCTATTGGTCCTGCCAATATTAAGACTTATGAATCTCATGTTCGACGGAGATCTGGAAGTAGGACCAGAGATATTTCTTCTACTTCAAGTACTACTACTTCTAGTACCCCTACTCTCCAAGAACTTATGGAGCAGATGATGATCCAACAGGGAGATATCGTGAGAATGGAAAGTAGAATGGAAAATTTGGAGGCCAGAAATGCACACAATGATGATTGGATGAGACAGAAGTTTGAATATGATGCTGCCTGAGGATGTGATGGTCAGTATATGAGGGGTGATCATGTATTATGTGTAGTTAACTCTTTCTCAGCAAATTTTTATATGTATTATGTGTTATTTACTGTTTTAAGTCTTGTAGCTTTTCATATTAGCACCTGCAATATTTCAGAGTTAAGTTTCAATACAGAACCTTTAATAAGTAAATCTTTCCATTATGTATTACATGTTTTCGTTCACCCTTTAACTTTTCAGTTTTTCATGCTAAATCTCCTAAAAATTTAAGTTTGGGGGGGAGAAGAAAATTTCCTTTTTGAAGAAAAGAGACTTATTTTTATTTATCTTTAATTAATTATATTTTCAAAATATTATAAAATTTAATATGACATTTGGTTTTAAAGAATAACTTTAGATAACTATATTTCAGTTTCTAAATATGTTGCAAACATAAGTAAAAATTTTCAATGCTAAAGGTTAATTTTAGAGATCAAGATATTTGATATGAGAGAATAAAACTATGTTTTTCTATTGTAAGTAAAGAAATTTGTATTTTTGAAGTATTAAAAATCTTAGAAATTCATGTAATAAGAAAAGAATAAAACTTTATGAAAAATCTTTAAAAATAATATAAATTTATAAGTGAAGGAATGTGAAAAGTTTTTAACTTTAAGAAGAAAATAGTGAAGTTCAAAATCATTAAAGGATATCCAGATATAATAATCCTCACATAAAAAAGAAAAGAAAAGAAAAAGGATTGAAAATGATCTTCAAAAATAAAAGAAAAGAAAAAAGAAAAGGAAAGAAAAAGGAGTGAGGACAAGCCTAATTAAAAATTGACTTCGCTTGAATCAACTTAAAGAAGAAGGCTTGACTACATTTTCTAAACTTATATTTTAGTATTAGCGTAAAGTTTCATGAAGTTCTTTTTTCTTATGAATATTCTAAGTGGCTTTAATATGAATAATTTGTTATTTTCCTTAAAAGGAATAGAGAATCAAAAATCTTAGACTTGACTGCTAGATATTTTTATACCATTAGTTTTAAATAAGTTATTTTATATTTTTCTTAACTTATACTATTGTATTTTGTGGACTAAAATATGGAAATTTAGAAGTTAAAATCTTTGTCATGAATTATATTTTTATGTAGTAAAGAAGTTACTTGAGGACAAGTAACATTTAATTTTAGGGGATTTTGATACACCAAAAATACATCCATTTTTAGACTCATATTTTAGACTCATTTTTTGGTGATATTACACTTTAAAGGAATGTACTTTCTTATGCTTTATTGCAGGTTGTTGATTTTTAGGACTTCAAGCAAAAAGGAAGCAAAAAGGATGGAATTTGGAGTCAAAATTGAGTTTTTAAAGAATTGTTCAGCGTTGACGACGCCAGACTGAGCACCAACTGCGCCGTTTATCAGAGAGCACTGTATAAATTAAATGGACAGTGTCAGTGCATACCTAATTTCTAAGAGATTCGATAAATTTGGACGCTTTTTTAAGAGTTTTTGGATGCACATATTGGAAAACCAGCCATTTCTTCACCTCCTTTAGCACCTCTTCCCAACCTTCAGCCACTTTCCACTTTCTTCCACGCCATTCCATACCATTAGTCATTTTATTTCCTTTATAGTTTTGAGTTTTTCTGGTGATTTTAAGTGTGAATTCCTCTCTAAAAGTGTTGGAGAGGGAGGGAAGTGAGAGATGTCTTCTTCTTATATTTCCTAAGAGAGGCTACAAGGGATTGCCTTTGAGAAAGAGTTTCAGATAAGTGTTGTTTGTTTATTATTGTTATATATGAAATTTGTGTTTTGTTGTATCATTCTCATGAAGTCTGAGTAGTTTCCTTTATCTTTCTCTCAACTATAAGATATAGTGAAATAAAGAGATAATTTGGATGTGTCAATGTTAAAATGTAAAATAAAATGTGATGGTTTTTCAACTCCATTCTAAATTTAGTTTTCAATCTAGCCATTTGAATTGTTAAAATATGTTGTGAAACATATGATCCGAGAAATGGAGTTTGAGTTCTACAGTAGAGTGAGAATCACATTTAATTCCATAAAGGAGTATTTCATTCATGAAATTAAGTGCAAATAAATAGGGAAATATACATTGTTGGGTGTAGAATTGGAGATTTTAGGGTGAGACTAAAATTCCCAATTTGATCTTAGTGTTTAAGAACTAAAGCTAGAGTTAGCCTTCAGAGGAAGGGAAATGGGAGCTCTGGAGTGGGAGCCAGTATCCTCCTAGCCTAGCCACGGTTTATAGGGACTAAACTTAAGATTAGATAATGATTTTCTATAACACTGAATTAGGGTAGTGAATTAAAATTGCTCCTATTTGGCACAACACATATTTGAACCATTTATTTCATCTTATTTCACCAAAAACTCATTATAGTAGAAAGGATGCTTTTACATATTAGAAAACTTCATCACATAAACATAGTTTAGTAGTTACTATTTTAAACTTTGCATTTACATTTTGCTAGTAGCTAATAATTTAGCTTTAATAGTAGCTCAAACATTTGATTTTAGTGACAGTAATTTTGTTTTATTTCTTTGAATTTCTTAGTTAATTTTTCACTTCGAATTTAATCCTTCCTCGTGGGATCGATATTTGGGACTTAAATAGAAAATCTTATATTACTTGATAAAGATATGTATACTTATGTAGAATCCCATCATTAAGTGCTTAACGTTATTATTCATAAAATGCCACATTAATATTTTGGCACTGTTGTAAAGCAAAGTCAACTTTATAAATTTTACACAACTATACTTTCCAGGATGAACTAGCTACAAAGTTTATTCCACTCTATGAATGCCCGTGATCTTATAGGATAGACTAGCTATAAAGTATTTCTCGTCCTCTAAGATGGATTTCAATTAATCCCTCCAAGAGAAGATTAGGATCGACAATGTTGTGGGAAATTGGGATTCCAACCCATAGGGATAAAGGACTATGACTCACAAAATGGGGGATCGCTTAGCTTTGAATGGGAGTGGCTGACATATGTGATTCTGAACCTAGGCCATCCTCTAGGTAAATCAATGATGCATCACATAGGTGGCTTGACCGATCAACACGTGTCGTCCGACACCCCTACCCTCCATGGGCAATCGAACCCATGCACCTAGACCAGACTAAACCTAGAGCCGGGATAATAAAATCTTATCACTCTGACGGTTGCAAATGCATTCACTTTATGTTGAAGGAGAGCTAACATTTTTGAAAAAATTCCGACATTACTCCAGCGAACTTCTGGTGAACTTCCGACTAACCTTCAACGAACCTCAAATAAACTTTCCCCGTGAAAGGATGAAGCTTTCCTTCAGTGTAGAAGAGTTTTTGCCTCAATCCCAAGCTCCTGCGATGCTCCTCCTAAGAAAAGGTGAAGGTCTCCTCTAGCATTGGAGATTTTCCACCTTGCTTCAAGCTCCTCCTCAAGTAGATCCTCTCAAACCCTCACCATATATTGAAGAGGAGAAAAGGAAGAAGATGATAAGGAGGAGAAAGAAGATAGAGATGGAGGGGATAAGAAACCCCTCCTCCTTGCTCTCTCTCAAAAAATCTCCTTAAAACACCACCAAAAGCTCCTCTTGTGAGCCTTCCTCTAGCCCTTCATGTTCTCGGCGAAGAAGAGGAAGATGGAGGTAGATCAAGAGGGGCAGCAACCCCCTCTAGTGTAAGAAGCTGACCAATTTTGGAATGAGGGGGGAGAGGATAGGTTAAACCCCTCACCCTCGTAGAAAGACCAAAATTCCCCCAAAATATGACATTGGATCCTTCTAGATGGGGGCAAAAGGGTCTTTTCACCTTCTCAGGGTCAAATCATTATTAAAATCACAATTTCTCATGATTTGGCCTGTGACTAGCACCTAATCACTCTATTCTTTATATTATGTCACCTAGGCGTCAGGCACTCAAAAAAATGGTAAAAAGTTGTTTGTTTTGGGCGCATATGTTGTTTGGATGCCTAGTGGACCAAAAATTTGTCTAAGTGACAAAATGAAGTCTTAGACATCCAAGGGCTTATGTCAGATGATTCAAAAAGATATTTTGGTTGAGTGGGCCCCTAACCTCTGATGTAAATCCTAACGAAGTATCGTTTCAATATATAAGTTATGTGAGTCTCTATGTGAGTGAAATGTGATCCCATAACTTTAAAATGAAGCATTTAGGTCAGACATTCACTGAAGAAGTTTGATCCAACGGTAGTTCTAAGTCGCTGCATGGGTAGGGTGTCTTGAACCCTAATTTTTCCATAGCTTGCGTAAGTGTACTCTATGGTTTCCTAAGGTCGTTGGAGGTTTCGGATGGGCGTGTGGTGGTTTTTAATGATCACATTAGGTAACAACCATGCATCACATCCTGGATGGGCTTTTGAAAGAAGATTTCCCAACAGGCCTTAAATGTCATCAAACCTAGCTACCTGCCCCGAACAAGCGTCAAACGGTCCCAAGTGGGTGTCTAAACTACCAGACATTATGAAAAGGCCGTAAACTCTCCTAATTCATGTATATAGAAACCCAACACTTGTGACATGAAAAATTGATGCCAACAATTGACCCCCAACAAGTGTACTTCATAGTCAAGGCATAGTACACTTGTTGGAAGCTGCTCAATTTTTTATCAACCCCAGGTTAGTAATGAGGCTACGTAACCTAAGCAAAAAAAAGAGTCAAATACCTTATTCAGAAAAGCTACGAGAGCCCAATTCATTCCTTGGGGGATGGGGAGGAATGCACACGGAACTTACATTCACCATAATAACGAGATTAGAGGCCATAGAGGCATGACTTGAAAATGTGGTTCAGAGGTGCTGACCTCATTTTTGGTTGAGATTTAGTTTTTCCTCTTTAGTAGCCTAGGGTCTAGTCATAGGACTTTTCCTATTGACTATTCCTAGAAAACTANTCCTCTTTGACCCAAAATCCCAAAATTCCAAAAATTCCCAAAAAATCCCAATAAATCCAAAATATTCTCAATTTCATTTATTTCAACTACCACAAGACCCAATTTGGCCAATTTGACCATATTTGACCAAAATCCCCAAATTGCCCTTTAAAGACCCAAAATTCCTTAAATTCATCTCAAATGTCTATCAATTTGATCTAAATTGACCACAATTTCAATTCTAAACTCAAATTCACTTTTGATATGACCAAAATAAACTAAATCTAAGCTCAATTTGTCCATGATTTGAACCCAATTGTGATTTGGGTCAAAACCCCAATTTTGACCATATGACTTAGTCTCACTAAATTGAACCAATAGCCTAGTCAATTGGCCTCAATTAATGTTTAAAAATCTTTATAACATTCATATACATCAAAATCAACCGTAAATTGGCCTTGGTGAAGCCTGAAATCCATTTGATTTTGGCCTAAATCCAAAATTCCCAAATTTAGCCCCAAATTGGCTAAGTCCCCAAATTTCACCCAATTGATTGCCGTAACCTCCAAATTGGCATCCAATTCATATTGGAAACTCTTCATGAGGTCCATATTAACCATTCACAACAATTAATTTGGACCAAGCCCAAGGCTAACCTAAGCTAGACCCAAGCCTAGCCCAACATGACCAAATTAATTAAAGTTCAAAATTTCTTCAAATTGACCTTTCAATTGGGCTCAAAACCATTTCCATTCTTTTGATTTAAGTTCAAAATTCCTTCAAATTGACCTTTCAATTGAACTCAAAACCACTTCCATCCTTCACCAAGATTTATTATGATCATCTACACTAAATGCAACAATCAATTGAGCCAATTGACATGGCTAACCTAGCCCAAACTATGATCATCTAAACCAAATGAAATAATCAATTGAGCCAATTGACATGAATAACCTAGCCCAAACCCAAGTTTTGTTTTCAAATTGACCTTTCAATTGGGCTCAAAACCATTTCCATTCTTCACCAAAGTTGTTCCTTGTGATCATCTACACCAAATGCAACAATCAATTAAGCCAACTGACATGGCTAACCTAGCCCAAACCCAATCTACACCAAATTCAACAATCAATTGAGCCAATTGACATGGCTAACCTAGCCCAAACCCAAACCTTTCAATTGAACTCAAAACCACTTCCATCCTTCATCAAAGTTGTTCCTTGTGATCATCTACCATTCAATTGAGCTCAAAACCACTTCCATTCTTCACCAAAGTTGTTCCTTATGATCATCTACACCCCCAATTGAACTCAAAACCATTTCCATCCTTCACCAAAGTTGTTCCTTGTGATCATCTACACCAGTCCCTTAAATTGAGCTCAAAACCACTTCCATCCTTCACCAAAGTTGTTCCTTATGATCATATACACCAACAAACAACTATTTGGGCCATTGACATGGCTAACCTAGCCCAAAACCCAATTTTTGGTCATTTGCCAATAAATTGAGACTTCCATCCTTCACCAAAGTTATTCCTTATGATCATCTACACCAAATGCAAAATCAAATTGAGTCAATTTACATTGCTAACCTATCCCAAACCTAAGTTTTGGTCATTTGCACGCACTTGGACCCATGCATTAAATGTGACCTAACCACCTTAAAGCCACCAAATTAACTCCACCACAGCCATTAGTTGGACCTAGTGACCAGTCCAAACACCATGAAACCACCTAAATCAAGCCATGGACCAAAGGTCCCCCAAATTAAGGGATCTTATTTCCAAAAATGCACATGCTTAAGATATCTTTGCCAAATCCAAGCACATTTGCATTAAATTGCTGTGATGGATTCCTCTGGGTTCCCTGAGCTCCTAGCCACCTCCCCCTGGCCGGCCGGCCAGCCTAGTGGCCGGAAAAGCCCAAAACCGAGAGCCACCCCCATGGCACCTCACCCAAATCAAACCTAGAGGCCAGCTCATCCAAATCAAACTATGGAGCTCCTCTGCCCTCCACCTAAGCACCACATTACACCTCCTAATTGGCCAAGACAGCCACCATAACCCCATTTTTATAAAAGGCCACCTCCATGGACATTGAACTAAGTGCTAAAAATTTCTCAGAGAGGCCTCTCCAAACTTCACACAGAGCTTCCCTAAGATCCCCTCAGTGCATCCCAACCATTTTCCCTCATCCATTCCCATTGCCGGAGCTCAATTTTGAGCTTGAAACCTTGCCAGAAATCAGGACAGAGCCCAATACACCTCCACACACAACCAAACTTCAATTTCTTATGCCCACACCTTCACAAGAGTGAAAGAAGTCAGAGCCCCATCAAATCCCCCTTCCATAGAGCCTCTACTATAGCTCTAGACCAACACCTGAAATTGAGCTTGGTCGAATTCACACCTAGACTTCACACCAAGGCCAGGGACATCAACACCTGAAATCGAGCTTGGTTGAATTCATACCTAGGCTTTACACCAAGACCAGGGACTCAATCCCTAGCCTTCTTGGACCCTGACGAAACGTGTCGAGCACCTCTGATTGAAGCTTCCCTTCTCAGAGCAAAGGTATAAAATTGCTCCTCCTCCCGAGCTTGTTTTGATCCTCCATTTATTTAAACTTGATTTAATGATACCTTAGCCGTATGGATGTGTTTGTCTCGCTTAGACGAGTCCATAGGATCAAACCTGAAGCAATTCGGTTGAGTCTAGACCAAGATCTTAAGGTTTTAGTCTGGACGGGCACGGGATCACTCTATCGGGGACGATGACGGGGAGCCGTTCGATCAAGCGTGTAACAAACGGATAGGGGAGATCGAGCCGGACAGCGCTTTGAGACGTGAATAGCGGGCCGAGTCAGCAAGCTACGTGGACGGCGGTGTCCAACCAGAGCGCGCCACGCATGCTTTCGGAGCCATTGCAGGATGAGGTGGCACGCGCAGTTTAAATAGAAAAATAGGGGTATCTTCTTATTTATTTAATCCCAAAAACTTCAAAAATACATAACTTTGTGTAGAAAAATCATAAAAATAAAGAAAAAATACCCTCTTACTCAGTGAACAGAGGAGAATAATGTGGAATAGTTTTCAAGCCCATTTGATGCATTAAATAGTTTTAATTAATTAAATACTATATGGAATCATTTGATTCTCCATGCATATTGACACATCACCTTTGCTTGAAATTTTGACATATTGTAGCCTCTGTAAGGGGAAACTTTCTCTGATTTTTCTAAAGTCAGAGGAGGTCCCTATATAGAGAGCCATATTTTTCATCATCTTCCATATTATTTCCTTAAAATAATCATGGAAATTAGCATATTGGTCATTAAATCCCAAGAAAATTTTGAAAAGTCTACCATGACCAGAGAAGCCTTTGAAAATAATTTCATCAGTCAAGCCATTCAAAATATCCTTAAATTTTCCAAATACTAAATCAGTAAGATAATTGATTTTGGAAAATACAAACATTTAAATGAGTTGATTTTTAATCTCCATTGTGATTTATGATCTAGAGGACTCATCATAAAAATTTCAAAATATTTTGAGTTCATTTAATAACTTAAATTGATTTTTAAAGATAAATACCAATGGCACTTAAATGATTTTTAAAAATCAAAATATAACTCAAAAAATTATGAAACTTAGTTTCTTGAGTTCTCTGTGATCAGAGTCATTTTATAAAAATAAAATAATATTTAAAATAAAAACTAAATTTTTGGCCTATTTTAAATATTTAAAATACTTAAAAATTCATAAAAATCTCAAAAATAATAAAACTCATGGAAATGTTCTAAATTGTTTCTTAATCACATAGGAACAATTAGAATATTTTTCCTGATTTTCTAAATAAAGATATTTTTTTTCAAAGCTTAAAAATAATTTTTAAAAGGCTAAAAATGAGTTTTCACTAAAATAATTCCATAAATCAAGGGAAAAAAAAAAATAAAAAGGCTAAAAATGAGTTTTCACTAAAATAATTCCAATAAATCAAGGAAAAATTAGAAAAAATATAAAATTTGCTCCTCTAAGTTCTCTGATCTTAGAGAGATTTTTCAAAAATACAAAACTTAATTTTCACCACACCTAAAATATTTTATTTTTATTAAATAGCCCAGAAATTAAAATAATTCTAATAAATCACAAAGAGTTCAAAAAATTATGAAATCTTTTCCAAAGGCTTCTCTAGTTTAGGCCTACCTTCAACAAAAATTTCAAGAGATTATAATTTATCTTGGTCAAGTTAGGAATTTTCCTTGAAAAATCCTATTTTTGCATTAAAATAATTATATAAATTAAATTAAATTTTAAAAAAATCATATTTTCTCCTCTGATGTCTTAATTGACCCATGAATGAGGTAGGATAAAAATTTAACAGTCATTTGAATTGAATTTGACAAATTATGAAGTGTTAGAGCCTTAGGGGCAAATGTGTAATTTTGGAAACCTTGCCTTAATTAACATTTAGGCTTAATTCAAAGGAGGGAAAATGGGTAACCTCTGATCTTAATTAATTTATGCTTGAAACATAAGGGGTTAATTGGTAAAAACCAATCTCACTTTCTTAATTAAGATTAATAAATTTCTAAAATTTGGAAGTTTATTAAAATTAAATGATCATGAACTTAGGGGTATAACTTTTGAAGTCAATGATTAATCAATTTAATACACCTATCTTGATTTTCAAGTAAAATTCAAATCATGAATCATGACCACTTAAGAACTTAACCCTCTAATTAAGACACTCACCTAGGTCTTAAGGGCTTAGTGGTGACGTAGGCTAAATCAAAATTGACTAAAAAAAGGATTAGAGAAATAAAAAAATCAAACATCCTTGAAACATCATTAAGCCCAATTAGGACTAAAATTTGGCTAAACGTTCAAGTTACAATAACTTGCCCCTTTAAGGGTCTTCACCCACATAATTTTCAAATTAAATGATAAATGATAATTCCTTTTTCTTAGGGATAATTGAGACATCGATGTTCACTGAGCATTAAGGATATTTACAGGATGGACTATTAAGCCAAATGATAAGTTTAAATGGACTCGAGGCTTTTCACTAGTTGGCCTGTCTCCCCCTCTTAACTTGTTGGATACCTCAGAGGCCTATTAAACTTAATATTCTTTGCTTAAAGGANACTGTAAGGGGGAACTTTCTCTGATTTTTCCAAAGTCAGAGGAGGTCCCTATATAGAGAGCCACATTTTTCATCATCTTCCATAATATTTTCTTAAAATAATCATGGAAATTAGCATATTGGTCATTAAATCCCAAGAAAATTTTGGAAAGTTTACCATGACCAGAGAAACCTTTGAAAATAATTTCATGAGTCAAGCCATTCAAAATATCCTTAAATTTTCCAAATACTAAATCACTAAGATAATTGATTTTGGAAAATACAAACATTTAAATGACTTGCTTTTTGATCCCCATTGTGATTTATGATCCAGAGGACTCATCATAAAATTTTCAAAATATTTTGAGTTCATTTAATAACTTAAATTGATTTTTAAAGACAAATACCACTCTTGGCACTTAAATGATTTTTAAAAAATCAAAATATAACTCAAAAAATTATGAAACTTAGTTTTTTGAGTTCTCTGTGAACAGGGATATTTTCTAAAAATAAAATTATATTTAAAGTAAAAAACTTGATTTTCAGCCTATTTTAAATATTTAAAATAATTAAAAATTTTTAAAAAAATGATATTTAAAATAAAAACTTGATTTTTAGCCTATTCTAAATATTTAATAATTAAAAATTCATAATCATAAAAATCTCAAAAATAATAAAACTCATGGAAATTTTCTAAATTGTTTCCTACTCACTTAGGAACAATTAGAACATTTTTTCTAATTTTCTAAATAAAGATATTGAATTTCAAAACTTAAAATAATTTTTAAAAGGCTAAAAATGAGTTTTCACTAAAATAATTCCAATAAATCAATGAAAAGTCAAAAATATATAAAATTTGCTCCTCTGCGTTCTCTGACCTTAGAGAGATTTTTCAAAAATACAAAACTTAATTTTCACCACCTAAAATACTTTATTTTTATTAAATAGCCCAGAACTTAAAATAATTCTAATAAATCACAAAAAATTCAAAAAATTATGAAATCTTATCCAAATGCTTCTCTAGTCTAGGCCTACCTTCAGTAAAAATTTCAAGAGATTATAATTTATCTTGGTCAAGTTAGAAATTTTCCTTGAAAAATCCTATTTTTGCATTAAAATAATTATATAAATTAAATTAAGATTTTAAAAAATCACATTTTCTCCTCTGATGTCTTAATTGACCCATGAATGAGGTAGGATAACTGAAAAATCACATTTTCTCCTTTGATGTCTTAATTGACCCATGAATGAGGTAGGATAAAAATTAAAGTCATTTGAATTGAATTTGATAAATTATGAAGTGTTAGAGCCTCATGGCTGAAAAATCACATTTTCTCCTTTGATGTCTTAATTGACCCATGAATGAGGTAGGATAAAAATTTGAGAAATCACATTTTCTCCTCTGATGTCTTAATTGACCCATGAATGAGGTAGGATAAAAATTTCAGAGTCATTTGAACTGAATTTGACAAATTATGAAGTGTTAGAGCCTTAGGGGCAAATGTATAATTTTGGAAACCTTGCCTTAATTANAAAACCAATCTCACTTTCTTAATTAAGATTAATAAATTTCTAAAATTTGGAAGTTTATTAAAATTAAATGATCATGAACTTAGGGGTATAACTTTTGAAGTCAATGATTAATCAATTTAATACACCTATCTTGATTTTCAAGTAAAATTCAAATCATGAATCATGACCACTTAAGAACTTAACCCTCTAATTAAGANTGTTAATTGGTAGAAACCAATCTCACTTTCTAAATTAAGATTAATAAATTTCTAAAATTTGGAAGTTTATTAAAATTAAATGATCTTAGACTTCGGGGTATAACTTTTGAAGTCAATGATTAATCAATTTAATACCCCTATCTTGATTTTCAAATAAAACTCAAACCATGAATCATGACCACTTAAAACTTAACCCTCTAATTAGGACACTCACCTAGGTCTTAAGGGCTTAGTGGTGACATAGGCTAAATCAAAATTGACTAAAAAAAGGATTAGAGAAATAAAAAAATCAAACATCCTTGNTTTTTTAAGTCAGTGATTAATCAATTTAATACCCCTATATTGATTTTCAAATAGAATCCAAATCATGAATCATGACCACTTAAANAATTTGGAAGTTTATTAAAATTAAATGATCCTGGACTTAGGGGTATAACTTTCAAAGTCAATGATTAATCAATTTAATACCCCTATCTTGATTTTCAAATAAAATTCAAACCATGAATCATGACCACTTAAAAACTTAACCCTCTAATTAAGACACTCACCTAGGTCTTAAGGGCTTAGTGGTGACGTAGGCTAAATCAAAATTGACTAAAAAAAGGTTTAGAGAAATAAAAAAAATCAAACATCCTTGAAACATCATTAAGCCCACTAGGACTAAGATTTGGCTAAGTGTTCAAATTACAATAACTTGCCCCTTTAAGGGTCTTCACCCACATAATTTTCAAATTAAANATTTGGCTAAGCATTCAAATTTTCACTAAATTGCCCCTTTAAGAGTCTTCACCCACATAATTCTTAAATTGAAGGATAAATGATAATCAACCTATTCTTAAGGATAATTGAAACACCAAGGTTCGTTGAGCACTAAGGGTATTTACAGGATGAACCATTAAGCGATATAGTAAGTTTAAATGGACTTGAGGCTTTTCACCAGTTGGTGAGAGAGAGGCATGGACCTGCTTCCCCCTCCTAACTTGTTGGATACCTCAGATGCCTAGTAAACTTAATATTTTTCGCTCAAAGAAATCATCATTAATTAAACTTTTAAGTACCCACCAAAATATGACAAGTGGTTAGGAAAACCACCAGAACTTACTTTTTTTGCTCTTCATAAATGCCCTCACATGCATTTTCAAGTTTCAGGTGGTAGAACGAGAAGACTCGTCAGGTACGCTTTTACAGTTTATAGTACCGTCTTTCTTCTGCATTTTCCTTACATGCTTTATACTTGAATTTACCTACATAAACTTGCATGTTAACAATAACTTGAAACCAAAACTAAAATTAACCACGATAAAATTCACTGCCACAACATTCAAAATATAAAACAACTCAAAATTTAATCACAAACATCGAACAAAACTACAATTGCAACTAAATTAAGAGGTCTCTATTGGATGATCGGGAATCCGTCGGAGAAGGTAACCTACGGTTGCTAACGAGGCTTCCCACGGTTTAAATGAAATTATGGAACTCATTAATATGAGTTTAGTAAATTCATTTGGACTAAGTGATTCCAATAGAAAATAGTGATGCCGGGACGAGAGTTTAGTAAATTCATTTGGACTAAGTGATTCCAATAGAAAATAGTGGTGCCGGGACGACGGTTTCATAAGTTCATTTGGACTAAGTGAATCCAATAAAAAATAGTGATGCCGGAACAAGGGAACCGTCGGACTAAGCGAATCCAATAGAAAATAGTGATGCCGGAACGAGGGAACCGTAGGATCCTAACCTGACTAAGTGAATCAAATAGAAAATAGTGATGCCGGAATGAGGGAACCGTAGGATCCTAACCAAGAAAATAGTGATGCCGAAATGAGAGAACCGTAGGATCCTAACCGGTGTCACTCTAATCAACTTTAATATGCCTTCATAAAATTTAAAGAACTTCAACCATAGAGCCACTTGATTTGACATTATAACTTGACACACTATATAGCTCAAACTCTTCGCGGCGAGGAACTTGGAGCTAGCATGGTGGGCAGCACAGTCATCTTTAACAGCAAAACCTGTCTTCCCTAGCTAAACCAATCTTCCTTCCTTAGACTTAAACAACAAAGCCGGAAAACCTATCTTCCTCAGCTAAACCAATCTTCCTTCCTTAGACTTAAACAACAAAGCCATAGACTTTGAGGTTGCTTGCTTATGCAACGTAAATCCTCACCTTATATTTAGGCCTTTGTATAGCCCTAACTTTGAGGTTGCTTGCTTATGCAACGTAAATCCTCATCTTATCTTTAGGATTTTGCATCTCTGCTATATAATATAAGCCCTAACTCGTCTTAGGATTCCGAGGTTATCGTTTGTCACGACCTAAATCCTCACATCTTCCAGGCTATTTGTGTGATCATTTCACACGATTGTATGCCCTAACTAATAAAATTGGCAGGATGAAACACTCAAATACTTCTCCTCAAAATTGAAGCCAAACATTAGGATAACTTGGGATGTCACCGAGGTTCTCCTCTGGATCCATGACATCCCCTAGTTCCTCCTTCCTTTGGATTCTACAATAAAATGTTTGAAATTTAAACCAATCCCCTTTCACACCTCTATGTCTGATTTCATTGAAGAGTCCTACCCTTTGAAATTCCTTNTAATAATTAATTTGGACCTAGCCTAAGGCTAACCCAAGCTAGACCCAAGCCTAGCCCAACATGACCAAATTGATTAAAGTTCAAAATTTCTTCAAATTGACCTTTCAATTGGGCTCAACCATTTCCATCCTTCATCAAAGTTGTTCCTTGTGATCATATACACCAAATGAAACAATTATTTGGGCCAATTGATATGGCTAACCTAGCCCAAACCCAAGTTTTGGTCATTTNATGGTCCAAAATTCCAAAAATTCCCAGAAAATCCCAATAAACCTTTAATATCCCCAATTTCATTTATCTTAACTACCACATGACCCAATTTGGCCAATTTGACCATCTTTAACAAAAATCCCCAAATTGCCCAAGACCCAAATTTCCCCAAATCCAACTGAAATGTCCATCAATTGGGTCTCAAATGACCCTAATTCCAATCCTAAACTCAAATTAACTTTTGATATTACCAAGCTAAACCAAATCCAAGCTCAATTGGTCTATGATTTGAACCCAATTTTGATTGGGGTCAAAATCCCAATTTTGACCATATGACTTAATCTCCCCAAATTGAACCCATAGCCTAGTCAATTGGCCTCAATTAATGTTGTAAAATCTTTATGACATTCCTATATATCAAAATCAAACATCAATTGGGATTGGTGAAGCCTCAAATCCATTTGATTTTGGCCTAAATCCAAAATTCCTAAATTTAGCCCCCATTTGCATTGGTGAAGCCTCAAATCCATTTGATTTTGGCCTAAATCCAAAATTCCCAAACTTAGCCCCAATTGATAATTCCACAAATTTCACCCAATTGATTGCCTTAACCTCCAAATTGGCATTCAATTCATGTTGAAAACTCAAATTTTATCTAATTGATTGCCTTAACATCAAAAATGACATCCAATTCATGTTGAAAACTCTTCATGAGGTCTCTATTGATCATTTACAACAATCAATTTGGACTTATCCCAAGGCTAACCCAAGCTAGACCCAAGCCTAGCCCATTTAAAATAATCAATTTGGACTTAGCCCAAGGCTAACCCAAGCTAGACCTAAGCCTAGCCCATTGACCATTAAAAATAATCAATTTGGACTTAGCCCAAGGCTAACCCAAGCTAGACCCAAGCCTAGCTCAACATGAAAACTCTTCATGAGGTCCCTATTGACAATTTACAATAATCAATTTGGACTTAGCCCAAGGCTAACCCAAGCTAGACCCAAGCCTAGCTCAACATGACCAAATTGATTAAAAGTTCAAAATTCCTTCAAATTGACCTTTCAATTAAACTCAAAACCATTTCCATCCTTCACCAAAGTTGTTCCTTATGATCATCTACACAATTTTGATCTTCAAAACCACTTTCATCCTTCACCAAAGTTGTTCCTTATGATCATATACACCAAATACAGTAATTAATTGGGCCAATTGACATGGCTAACCTAACCCAAACCCAAGTTTTGGTCATTTGCACCCACTTGGACCCATGCACCAAATGTGACCTAACAAGTCCAAATATCACCTAAATCAAGCCATGAACCAAAGGTTCCCCAAATTAAGGGATCTTATTTCCAAAAATGCACATGCTTAATCAAGCCATGGGCCAAAGGTCCCCCAAATTAAGGGATCTTATTTCCAAAAATGCACATGCTTAAGATATCTTGCTATGGACCAGATGTCCCCCAAATTAAGGGATTTTATTTCCAAAAATGCACATGCTTAAGATATCTTTCCCAAATCCAAGCACATTTGCATTAAATTGCTGTGATGGATTCCTCTAGATTCCCTGAGCTCCTAGCCACCTCCCCCTGGCCGGTCGGCAGCCTAGTGGCCGGAAAAGCCCAAAATCGAGAGCCACCACCATGGCATCTCACCCAAATCAAACCTAGAGGCCAGCTCATCCAAATCAAACTATGGAGCTACTCTCCCCTCCACCTAAGCACCACATTACACCTCCTAATTGACTAAGACAGCCACCATAACCCCATTTTTATAAAAGGCCACCTCCATGGCCATTGATCTAAGTGNATCATTTTTTGAAAGGTCCAAAATTTCAAATTTGTACTGAGCATAATCTAAATTTTTGTTTTTTATTTCATTCTCATTCTCATAATCCTCTTCTTGCCTTAATTTTTCTTCAAACATTCCCTGAAATCGCTCATTACTTAGATAATCAGTAACTTCTATTCTAAAACATTCATTATATTTTTCTATCGTAGGTTATTTCATGACATTAGCTATATTAAATGTTACTTCTTGATCTTTGACTCTCATTATTAATCCTCTATTTTTCACATCTATCACAACTCTCCCTGTTGCAAGGAATGGTCTCCCTAAAATAATAGGAATATCTTTATCTTCCTCCATATTTAATATAATAAAGTCTACAGGAAAAATAAATTTATCCACTTCGACTAATACATCTACTATAACTCCTTTAAGATTAGTAATTGATCAATCAGCTTCCTGAAGAGTTATAGTAGTAAGGAAAATCTCTCTTAAATCAAAAAATTAAAAAATTGATAATGACATAAGATTAATAATAACTCATAGGTCACATAATGCTTTTCCAAAATATTTCTCACCAATAGCACTATGTATAGTAAGACTACAAGGATCTTTTAACTTTCGGGAAGTTTTTTATGAATAATTGCACTACACTATTCACTGTGTACAGCAGTCTCATGATCTGGAAACTTCCTTTACTTGTTAAGTATATCCTTCATAAATTTTACATAACTTGACATTTTTTCCAATGCCTCAATGAAACAAATATTTATCATTAACTTTTTAAGGATTTTCAAAATTTTTGTAAATTATTTATCTTTATTCTTCTACTTTAATCATTAAGGAAACAGAGGTGGGAGTTTTTCTAAAGAAGTTTTAATTGGTTTATTTTCATCATTGTCGTTTTCAATTTCCACCTTCTCCTTCTCAACTTCAGTTTCTCTTTGGATTCTTGTCTCCATTGCTTTTCCACTTTGTAATTGAATATCTTTAATTTTCTCCTTATTCTGATATTTTGGATTAACTTCAATAGTGCTAGGAAGAATTCTTGAAGGTTTGTTACTAGGTGTAGTAGCAATATGTCCTAAATGATTTTTAATTTTCCTAATTGCAGCTTCTTGATTTTGTATTTGATTTCCCATGTTCGACATCACTTCATCCATAGTCAACTTCTTCTCTTTAACTTGTGAGTTATTGTTAAATTTAGGAGGATAATAAGGTCTATAGTTAGGACTCACATGGTTATTTGAATTTCTTGAGGGGTTCACCGAATTGTTATAATTATTGCAACTAAGATTAGGGCGATTTTCCATCCAAGATTATAATAATTATAATAGGATTTATTATTTCAATTATTTATAACATTCATAGTTTCATAAGATGATTGAGGATCAATTATCTATCTCAGTGAATTTTCCTCTAATATTAGTGGTATTTGAGAATGGCTCACTCCATTTTGATCAATCTTTTTTGATGTAGCAACAATTTGAGATGCCAAAATAGACATTGCATCATAATCATGAATACTAGTGATCTCGAGAATATAGTTGTGTAAAAATTATATAGTTGACTCTGCTATGCGACGATGCCAAAAGCTTGATGAAATAATTTATGAATAAGAAATTTAAGCAATTAATGTTGGGATTCTATGTAAGTATACGTATCATTATTAAGTAATAAAAGACTTTCTATTTAAGCCCCAAATATAGATCTCACGGGGAAGGTTTAAATTTAAAATGATAAATTTTTTAGGAAATTCACATACGGTCAAAACAAAATTACTGTCACTAATTTTGAATGTAGAGATATTATTAGAACTAAATTATTTAACTAATAACAAAACAGAAATACAAAGTTTAAATAGTAACTACTAAATTATTAAACTGTGTTTATGTGATGGAGATTTCTTATGTAAAAAAGCATCTTTCTCATTACAATGAGGNATTAACTACTAATTTTCTATAACACTGAATAAGGGTAGAGAATAAAAAATGCTCATATTTGGCACATACAATATTTAATGCATCTCATTCCTTTATATTGTCCAACTCACTACATAAGAATAGTAGTTTTGAAATTCCTAAAATTTTCCAAACAAATTCATCCAGAAAGGGTTATCTTTAGAATTTAATATTTAGATTTAGAAATAGTTACTATCCTTATATTTAAAATTCACATTTAGGAGTAGTTTCTAGCTAAAACACAATTTTAATCGACATTCCAAACTAAGGACTAAAAGTAGTAAACTGGAATTTGCTAAGGACATCTTTCCTCGCTTCCTCGTGGGATTGATAATCGGGGCTTAATCAGAAAGTCCTATATTACTTAAGCAATACATATACTTGCGTTTATATCATTGTGACTGTATAGAATATATAAAATTAAGTATATAGAAAAGTCACATCAAGTNACGTAGGATCGATAATCGGGGCTTAATCAGAAAGTCCTATATTACTTAAGCAATACATATACTTGCATTTATACCATTGTGACTGTATAGAATATATAAAATTAAGTATATAGAAAAGTCACATCAAGTTTTTGGCGTCCTTCCCAGAGAAGCTTCGGTAAGAACTTTAGGAGAATTTTAGTTGAAGTAATTAGGCTTAGACTTGAAAAACTGTACTGTCGTAAGAACTATTTTTGTGTGAAATGTATTTTTTTTGTTATGAAAAAGTGTTGTGAAAAAACAGTTTGTGTAAAAAAAAAGTGTTTGTATAAATCCTATGACAAATGACTTGAAGAAAGGACTTGAAGATCCAAAAAATCAATTTGTGACAAATGACTTGAAGATCCAAAAAATCAAAAAATAGAAAGGACTTGAAGAACTAGAAATGGAAATGGAAAACATTCAAAATAATAACTTAAAAAATCATCATTAAATCATTGAGGGATTGTATAAATCCTACGACAAATGAAATTCACTCAAGTATACAAACCCCTGTCGTAGAAGCTGACTTATTTGAAATAAATACAGATATTATCCAATTGGTGCAGAACAATCAATTTAGGGGAACTCCTTCGGAAGATCCCTATTTACATTTATTCAGTTTTCTAAGTCTTTGTGCTACATTTAGTTATAACGACATGTCACACAATGCTGTTAGACGATGACCTTTACCTTTTCTCACTAAGAGATAAGGCTAAAGTGTGGTTATACTCATTAGCACTTGGCACTATTAAAAATTGGGAAGAGTTAACTCAGAAATTCCTAGCTACGTATTTTCCACCTTCAAGAACTACTAAACTTAGAAATGATATTATCTCATTTTATTAGTATGAAGGGTAATCAATATACAAAGCATGAGAAAGATTTAAGTAACTCCTTAGAAAGTGTCCACACCACGCTCTGCTGAATTGGTTAATCATTCAAACTTTTTATAATGGGTTAGTAGAATCCTTTAAGTTTAAAATTGACGATGCTGCTGGTAGATCATTAATGTCAAAATCATTTGATGAAGCATATGCGTTAATTGAAGAAATGGCTATAAATGAATTTGAATGACCCTCTACAAGGGTAAATCCTAAAAATATAGCCAGTCTTCATGAGACAGATGCGATTGCAATTCTTGCATCTNTTAAATATTGCATAATCTTGAAAAACAATAAACCCTTTCTTTTCATTAATTGCGGTGGGAGGGATGGGATATACTAACATTGATCATTCTAATTTCCCATTGAACAACTAAAGTAGTAATACAATAGTAGCCAAGAGGCATTTGATTCGTTGGCAGTTGCATAGGCATGGGCTGGAACAAACAAATTGACCGAAATCATATTGATAGAACCTCTTTCAGGTTTCTTTCAAATATTCTTCCGGGATTGTTAAGTCCATGTTCTTGAACTTCTCCTTAAGCAAGTCTTTGAAACTGCAACACTCTTCTATGGTGTGTCCGATGAATCTGTGNTAGGTCCATGATTTTTGATCCTCTATTCTTTTCAAGAAAAATTACAAATTGTGGTATAAAAGCCACTTAAAGTTTTCATATGAAAAATAACTTCATAAAACTTTACTAGTAAATAAACTAATACTCAAATAAAATTTAAAAAAATGTAGCCAAGCCTTCTTTTTTAAATTGATTTATGTGAAGCCAAATTTTAATTAGGTCCAAGTTTGCATCTTTTCATGTTTTTTTTTAATACGATTCTAAATTTTCCTCTAATAATAATATTTGTCTAAATTTATAAAATATAACATTGTGTAGGATTATTATATACTAATATATAAACACTTATCAAACAAAATAGTAATACATACATATATATATATTTGTATATGGGTTACCTCCCACAAAGCGCTTGGTTTAACGTCGTCAGCCCAATATAACATTTAATTAGTTGGGTTGACTTAACATTAAAACATATTTAAATTGTGTTATTTTCCCTTCATAATAATATTTCAATCGATGCCTATTAACTTTAAATATCTTTCCAGTGTTAAGATCCTTAAAAACAACAGTTCCATAATTACATAATTTAATCACTTTAAATGGTCCTAACTAACTGAATTTGTGTTCTCTTGGAAATAATCTCAATCTTGTATTATATAATAAAACTTCTTGTCCAGATTCAAAATTTTTTTGAATAATCTTCTAATCATGTCATATTTTCATTTTCTCTTTATAGAGTTTCTAATTATCATATGCTTCATTTCTAATTTCCTCAAGTTCATTGAGTTGCAATAATCTTTTCTCACTAGCATCCTTTAAATTAAAATTAAATTTCTTAATAGTTCAAAATGATTTATGCTTCAATTCCTCTGGTAAATGACATATTTTTCTGAAAATAGGTCTATATGGGGACATTCCTATAATATTCTTATAAGCAGTTATGTATGTCCATAATTCAATATCTAATCTAGCAGACCAATCCAATTTATAAAGATTTACAACTTTTTTCTAAAATTTGTTTAATTTCACGATTTGATATCTCTATCAGACTGCTAGTTTGAGGATGATAAGCAATAGAGAATCTATGCATAATATTATATTTTTTAAAATAATTTTATGATTCTCTTATTCCTAAAATGAGATCCTCCATCAGAAATAATACTCCGACATTCCATATCATGTAAAATTATTTTTAATTAAAAATCTAGAAACACTTCGAGCATCACATCTGGTACAACAATATCTTCAATCTATTTGAATATATAATCAACAACAAGTCATATATATAAGTTCCCAAATGAAGGCATAAATGGTCTCATAAATTTAATCCCCACACGTAAAAAATTTCAACTTCTAATGTGTAATTTAGAGGCATTTCATTTCTTCTATAAATATTTCCTACTCGTTGANAGGAGCCTTCTAAGAACCAAGGCGCACTAGACAACCACCTATATGAAGGTATGCTGGGCCAATCAAGTTGGAAAAGTACGGGGACTCCTCGGGACATGCAAATATGAATGCAGTTATCTAAAATGATCCTAAGTATTGTGGAGGCCCTGTTAATATNCAATGCTACGTGGATGAACTGGTAATCAAAAGTAAATGAAAAATAGTCCATTTGTACGATTTGAGGATTGTGTTTGAACGGTTACGACGATATAACCTTAAAATGAATCCCCTAAAGTGCGCCTTTGGCATCACCTCCGGGAAATTTCTAGGATTCGTTGTCCGTCATCGGGGAATCGAGATTGACCCAGATAAGTTTAAGGCTATCTTAGAAATGCCTCCCCCTAAAATCTTGAAGCAGTTACATTCCTTTCAGGGAAAGTTGGCATATTTGAGACTCTTTATTTCTAATCTCTCAGGTAGGTGTCAGCCTTTCTCGGCATTAATTAAAAAGGATGCCATAAAAATGCTAGAGGGCCTTTGAGGACGTTAAACAATATTTAATGACACCTCCTGTTTTGGTAGCCCCTATCCCAAGAAAACTATTGATACTTTATACCATGGCTTTGGATTACTCTCTTGGAGCACTATTAGCCCAAGTCAATGAACAGGGAAAAGAAAATGCTCTCTACTACTTGAGTCGTCGTCTAATACCAATGGAAATAAGGTATCCACCTATTGAGAAGCATTGTCTGGCANATCTTAGGGACAATTGAGACATCGATGTTCACTGAGCATTAAGGATATTTACAAGATGTACCATTAAGCAAAATGATAAGTTTAAATGGACTCGAGGCTTTTCACTAGTTTGTGAGGGAGAGGCATGGACATGTTTCCTCCATCTTAAATTGTTGGATACCTCAGAGGCCTATTAAACTTAATATTCTTTGCTTAATGGACTCATCCTTAAACTTTTAAGGACTTAACAAAATACAACATAGAGTTAGGAAAACTCCCCCCAGCTTTACTTTTTCTGCTCCCTTCATAAATGCCCTCACAAAAAAACCCCCCAGAACTTCACTTTTTCTGCTCTTCATAAATGCCCTCACATGCATTTTAAGTTTCAGGGTGGGGTGGAACGAGAAGAACTCGCTAGGTACGCTTTTATAGTTTATAGTACCGTCTTTCTTCTGCCTTTTCCTTACATGTTTCATGCTTCCGTTTACCTGCATAAACTTGCATGTTAACCATAACTATAACCAAAACCAAAATTAAAAATCAACCAAGATAAAATTCACCGCCACAACATTCAAAATATAAAATAACTCAAGATTTAATCACAAACATTACACAAAACTACAACTTCAATTAAATTAAGATGTCTCTATCGGATGATCGGGAATCCCTCGGAGGAGGTAACCTACGNCCCTTGGAGGAGGTAACCTACGGTTGCTAACGAGGCATCCCACGGTTTAAATGAAACTATGAAACTCATTAAGTTGAGTTTAGTAAGTTCATTTGGACTAAGTGAATCCAATAGACAATAGTGATGCCAGAATGAGGGAACCGTAGGATCTTAACCGGTGTCGCTCGAATCAACTTTAATATGCCCTCATAAAATATAAAGAACTTCAACCATAGGGCCACCTGATTTACGTTATAACATGGCACACTAGATAACTCAAACTCGTCGCAGCAGGAGCTTGGAGCTAGCTTGGTGGGCAGCATTTGACACACTAGATAACTCAAACTCGTCGTGGCAGGAGCTTGGAGCTAGCATGGTGGGCAGCATGACCATCTTCAACAGCAAAACCTATCTTCACCAGCTAAACCAATCTTCCTTCCTTAGACTGAAATAACAAAGCCATAGGACTTCGAGGTTGCTTGCTTATGCAACATAAATCCTCACCTTATCTTTATAAAGCCATAAGACTTCGAGGTTGCTTGCTTATGCAACGTAAATCCTCACCTTATCTTTAGGCTAAATACATAGGACTTCGAGGTTGCTTGCTTATGCAACGTAAATCCTCACCTTATCTTTAGGCTTTTGCATAGGTGTTATACAATATAAGCCCTAACTCGTCTTAGGATTCCGAGGTTGTCGTTTGTAACGACCTACTGCTTTTTTCTTGCTTATGCAACGTAAATCCTCACCTTATCTTTAGGCCTTTGCATAGCCCTGCTATTCTCATGCAACGTAAATCCTCACCTTATCTTTAGGCCTTTGCATAGCCCTGCTATACAATATACTCTTAAATCATCTTAGGATTTTGAGGTTGTCGTTTGTCACGACCTAAATCCTCACATCTTCCAGGCTATACCGTCTTAGGATTCCGAGGTTGTCGTTTGTCACGACCTAAATCCTCACATCTTCCAGGCTATACATCTTAGGATTCCGAGGTTGTCGTTTATCATGACCTAAATCCTCACATCTTCCAGGCTATTTGATCTTAGGATTCTGAGGTTGTCGTTCGTCACGACCTAAATCCTCACATCTTCCAAGCTATTTGATCTTAGGATTCTGAGGTTGTCGTCCGTCATGACCTAAATCCTCACATCTTCCAGGCTATTTGCATCACCTTATCTTTAGGCCTTTGTATAGCCCTGCTATATAATATAAGCCCTAACTCGTCTTAGCCGAGGTTGTCGTTTATCACGACCTAAATCTTCACATCTTCCAGGCTATTTGTGTGATCATTCGAGGTTGTTGTTTGTCACGACCTAAATCCTCACATCTTCCAGGCTATTCGTGTGATCATTTNGGGAAAGTACTGCTAACTCCTTGGGCTTCAGGACTAGCTGTTAACCATATTTTGAACAGAGGGGTTCAGAAGGCCATTATGGACTCTTTAAATTTTTTATGAGGGGTCGGACCCCCAATAGGTGTGTTGGTGGATTAACTCCACCTGGGCATTTTCTGCCACGAGGTTCGGACCCCCAATAGGTGTGTTGGTGGATTAACTCCACCTGGGCATTTTTCTGCCACGAATTCTTTCCACATTTGGTTTGATACATCACGGATTTAACCAACTCGTGTTGTGCTGCACGCACATTGGAACATTAATTTAATTTTACACCCTTTTAAATAAAGATGTTAAAATTACCTGTAAATTAACACTCGCCCGGTATACAGATTAACCTCTACTTCTTCAAGTGTTTCCACTAGAGATTTCAAGGTTTTTTTGGCCATATAGCTGACCCTAAAACTTTCTATTTTAAAGCTTGCTGCGATGGCTTACCCAACGCTAACCTTTTCTTGCAACCTGCGGATGGACCGCAATGCCCGTAACGTTGCTCCCACCATCAAGTTCGGAGCTGGATTTGAAGACCTCGAGGTTATCCTCGGGAAAGTCCCGTTTGTGGTAATGAAGATCGCTGCCCCGGAAGTTCAAGAGCCGTCTACAGAATTCAGTTTGAGCTGCCTTCAAGTCTTCCCTGCTGGTAAGAAAGCTAAAGCTGTCGTCATCAAGCCTACTATCCCCGCTGCTGCTAAGGGGAAGGAAGTGATGATTGTCGAAGATTCGGCTAAAGGATTAACTGTTCCACCATCTATGTTTGAAATCGGGTCAAGCTCAAGGACAATACCACTGACCCGAACTCAAAGGAGGAACCGCAATAGGAGAGTTCGGAGAGCCATCACAGCCCAGACTCTTGAGAACACACCTGATGAGAAGGAGCCTCATCAAATTGAAGAGGTATTACCAGAAGTCTACCCAGTCCTGCGAGGAAGTAGATTCCATCCTCTGACAGATACTGATGTATATGAGAGTATCCGAAAGATTACTACTGCATTACCATCACCTTATTGACATGGTGAGAAGGGAAAGAAATTCAGCCCCATCACCCGAGTTAATGCAGTCTTCAGAAGGTTTGCTATTAAAGAAGGATGTACTGTTAGTGAACTACTTACACGAGTGGGATATGCGATTTCCCCTCATATGAAGAATGAAATTTTGAAGGATATTAAGTCTGCTAAAAAATCTCGTAGGTCGATTATAGAGTCACCTACCCGTGTTTCCGTTTGGCTCCGTTTGGGAAATCGAGTCGATACTATTATGGGATCACACCACCACCAGAACCACAGGTCACCGACCGATTAAGTCAAGACTGGGTCCTAGAGTTTCACCCGTTATTTCTACAATCATGGAAAGAAAGACAAGACGATTACCTGACACTGTAACTGGTCTACACCACGAGGAGCATACCTTCCCTCGACATACCGATGTCTCTACTGAGACGCCCCATCCTGAGGCATCATCATTAAAAAAGAAGAAGGTATGGGTACCTAAGGTAACTGCACCGATACAGTTCAGTGAACCTACAAAACAAGAAGGAGAACCAGTGCCTGAGATATCTGACATCGTCGCGACAATAGCTAGC